>JAEUBB010000527.1:9491-21896 GCA_018257885.1 Parmelia sp. 050094
CTTTGAGTACGTGGTTGATTCCGCCCCTCTTGATGTTCATCTTGAGCGCAACATTGGCGTTGTACGAAGCTGAATTTAGAGACCCTTTCCCAATCCCATTACGAGGTGGCGTATATGAAATGTTGTAGAATTTGTTTCTTTGACCGGTTACGCAAACAGTCGGGATGCCAGCCTCGATGTCTCCGACTTTCTTGATCTGGCTGTACAGGAGCGTATCCCTGATGGGGATCACTACGAGCAGGAGAGAGTAACGGCACTTTCTGACCCAATTTTGCCACACGCTGGTGCTGTCTTTGTTGAAATGTGTGGTGGGCGGCATTGAAGTGGTGATTCCACATTTGGTGAGTTCAGACACCAGGTTTTTTACACATTCATCGTGACATTGTTGAGGTCCTCGGTCGGAGTGAAGATTCAAACAGCCCCAATTTCCCAAATCGGCTGCCGTCGTGAACTTCATGTCTAACAGATTCCATTTGGATTTGTTCACTTGTGTTGCATTCTTTTGGCTGAACATGACGGCCGGTTGCGGTAAGACACGACCCTGGAGCTCCACTCTGTCTGGTTGAATGGTTATACCCAGTGTTTCCTACCGGTGTTAGCGCTATCGTAATCATACTGACCTCTGTAAAGGGACAACAATCACCAGTTTCTTATTTTTGTCTGTTAGACCAAGTACTTTGAAGCCAGGATCACTGATAGACTTTGCATTGAGGTGAGGAACGCGCACCGCGAAATTTTGCATGATGGTCGTTTCATCAGAGCTGAGCGTCACCTTCGCTGGTTGGGCCAGGACGAGGCAGGCGTCGAGCGGCAGATACGATGGATGATTTGTACCGCCGATATTGACAACTGGCTTGTCGGCCGAAGTAATCTTATACGACGGATATTCTGCTGAAAGTAAGTCAAAGCGAATTAAGCATGATGATAGTGAGTGTACTTCTTCGAAAATATTCGTAGACACTGATGTAGGAGCCATTGCAGCCACATTTAGGGTTGTGGGCTGGTAGGTTTCCTTTATTCGCCGCGTCTTTCTCTTTTGATCCCATGGTCGGCTTGGTGGATTCATATTCGAAGAATTGCACATTCCGGGGATTCGCTGGCAATGATATCTTTGGCGGATGGGCCTCATAGCCTCTTCCATCACCCAATTTTGCAAATCCTGAAATGGTCTTGATGACTTGCGGACTTAAATGACAAAGCTTCACTCGTAATCCTTGTAGGAGCCCTTCCACTCTGGTATAATGAACTTCCGGACGAGCCTGCACCATTTGCAACCATTCCGGTAGATCTCTCTCTTTGTAGAATGTCCCATGGGTGACATTGATATTCACCAAAGTTCCTTTTGTCGAAAGGCGAACGCTAGAGAAAAACCCTCGCATAGCGACAAGTAAAGAATTTTTCATCACTAGCTTCTGAAGCTCTGATTGGTTCAGATTCCTCACAGCTTGTTCCGAGGGTTCCCAGAGCAATTTTGACTCCACCAGTGACTCCCCTCGTGGATTTGTCAACTGGAATGCCTTTCGCTTACCAACCATGGAAATATCTGCCGACAACTTCCGGTAATGACCAAGGACGATGTCAAGATCTTGCACCATAGGGAGGTTCACCTGGTCCGCAGTAGTCTGGATCTTTGTATCGTTGCGAATCTCGACCATTCTGATATAGCCAAAGATTACAGAGTATGTGCTTGATTTTTCAGGGTCGTTCGAGTCCTTGGCGGTACTGGTACTCTTGGTGCCTGCCGGAGGTTTACTATCATTTGAATCTTTGGTGCTAGTGTCCTTCTTATAGGGAACCAAGACCTTCATCAAATCGTCAGGGAGCGGCTTGCGCGACAAAAGGAAGGCTGCAAAGTCTGAGACGAATCCAGGTCTCAGCTCTTCGAATCTTTCCAGGAGAAGCGCATCCTTTATCATCTGGGACAACTTCTTCCCTTTCGCCTCGGGCGAGACTGTAATACTGTAGCGATAAAGCTTGAGACCCGGCTTTACACTTAAATCGAAGTAGTTTGTTGAAAGAGAGACCTTGGTTCCTCTAGACCCGTCAGGACCTGGTCGTGCTTGATGCTCTAGTTGAACTTGTTCGGATGGACCAGCTTCTGGAGCTGTGTTAGTTGGGTCCTTGATCGACTGTCCCTCTTTGGGGCCTTGTCTAATCGGGAGACCATCCTGGCTTGAAGCTTGACCAGCCTGACGAGAGTCTGTTGGCACGGGAGTTTGAGGTTCCTGGGTCAACGTGCTACTGGACTGGGCCTAAGCCTCAGAGTGGTAAGCGTAGGGGACAAGAATACGTACACTAACGGTGATTGTTGAACAGATGGATTTGGCCCAGGGCCCGGTTGAGCTGGGGACGGTGATGCAACAGTCGAAGACCTAGCTTGGTAAGTCAAACTTGAGGCTCAGCACAGGCTTCAAGGCATGATGTACTAACGGGCCTGGTTCAGAGGACTCATCCTTGGACGTAGTCTTTTTCCTACGCCTACTGCTCTTCTTAGCTTCTACGAAGTCTGCACCCGGGATAGGCTTCTTTGGCTCATCCTTCTTCGGGGGACCCTTCTTATCCATGATGAACGTGTAGTGAATATCTTCGCTGCCCTGTAGGATCTGGGAGCAGAGAGCAACGACGGTGCTGGAGACCTCAGACTGGGAGCAAGAGCGGTGGTAACCTCAGCAGGATTTAATTGTCATTGACCTGTCCAAATTTTTCGGGTTTTTGGAATAGAGAAGAGGAGTTGGAGCTTTCCGCATGATGGTGAGTGTTTTGAGGAAGGATAGTATTTTGTATGTAATATGCGGTTTACTGTATGGGCCGGAACGATCTAGGAGGATGTGAGACGTGGCAGGGTACGTGGCAGGGAACGCGACACAATGCGGGAGCAAACAAGTTGCCTGAATCTTTCTGCAACGAGCCGTGACAAATATGTTCTGGGAGTTGATAAGCATGTCTCTGTGTATTACAGCGGTATTCCTCCGCCCCGCATACTTAATCTGAAAATCGATGTGAGCCATGAAGGAAGACCTACAAACGAGATGCACTTTGTGCTACTCTAGACGGGGATGTGGTCGCCCTGCTCCATCGTCTCTGAGCGGGTACGAATGACTGGCCGCAGTAACACGATAATCTTCAGCGAAGCGTAGTGCCACTTTAATGGCCGCCTATGATCTCTGCCAATGAACGTAGTCTACATGCATGGAAGAAAATCAAGGCAAACAACAAACAGGGACAACGAGAATGTCGCAACAGCAAAAGCTGGATCCTGCAGTAAAGACATGTTGGCAGAAAGCAAATGTGGTAGGCTGCATCCATGATCATGCGAATGAATGTACGTTTAGAACGTCTCAAATGAAGCCTATTGATACTTTCGGAAGACAGCTCTGCAGAAGAGAAGTAGCGCATGAGGAATGATTGGGGTAGAGGTACAACATTTGTACCCGTGTCCGGATTTGTCAGATAGTTGATTGCTTCCGGGGATGGCTTTGGGTCTATTGGGCTGTGAATTGACTGTGTGGACACCTGGTTTCGAAAGGGTGGTTTTTGTTGGCCACTCTGATATGTGTCCAGCATCAAGTATCATATCATCTATGCGAGGAGGGGTGCGTTGATTCTATGTTCAACTCATCGGCGGACAGTGTACTAGAGTACTGGGATCAGAATCAGAAGAGGTTGATGAGATACTGAGATAGTGATCGGAGGACAGGTTTACCCTGAGTGCAGGTGGTCACGTGAAGTCACTATACTAGGAAAGGTATAGTGCACCCGGCATAATATTTTCCATCTCTCAGTCTCAGGTGTTGGCATCTCCATTGACTTCTGCTACCTCTGCTACCTCGTCAACTAGCACTCAACAGCACTCCATCATCTAACTGCTGCCTTTGCAGATGAGCCCTCGAGAGTGTCCTTCACCTACATTATTATTGTAACAGTGTCCCAATAAGCAGCACATGTCAGGTAGCTGCTCAAGTCTGCCCCATCACCGTATCACAGTAATGACTCTTTAAACGGCTTTTTCGGGGAGTCGTTGCCTGCAAGATCGAATCAGCATACCACCTGCCGTCTGGCCTTGCAGATGATGCCGAGCCTAGGGCTGCTCTCCAATGAACCTCAAAAGAGCTCTCATAAAACCTGTAAGCAATGCTCTCTTCCTCCAAGATCCTTGACTGGAGACTTCTAATCCATCAGACTGCCCAACGGGGATAGAAGCTCCAAACCTATCGCTGCAGGAAGAGCCTCCCTTTCACACGCTTGGACATATGCTTTGCGTATCTTACCATCGCCTTGGAGAGTCCTCAAGTAAGAGTATGGACAGTAGGATCTGCTATCTCTCCGTTCTTTCTGCTTGCAACCAAGGTCCTAGAGTGAAGGCATACAATCACTTAGGCCTAACAATGTCTTTTGCGCTTTGATGGGCTTTCCAAGTCAGGATACCCACTCCAGTGATAACAGTCATGATGAAGTTTTGTGCAAAGCTGGGTGCGGCTTGCATCTTTTGTTCACTCCTATGCATGGCAATGTTCTACCCCACAAAGCATGTGACTGCATGTTGAGAATCTTGAATTCATCTTCTGTACAGCTGTCTTGGTCATTGCGTATGCTGATTCACATGCCGGTCCTTGTTGTTTCCTAGACTGCCAATTACCCCCACGGGCGAGATGAATAGTGCGCATTCCAAGTGACAGAATCTGATCCAGCGGCTTTTCAAGTGGTTGGAGAACGGGTGTCCTTATTCACAATGGTCTTTGCTTCATCTGGTGCCGATCTCCAGTCACCAAACGGACAAAAACTACTGCGGCTATAGGATTTGGCCTCTTATCACAAACACAAGGAGCAGCGGTGAATATATATACGATTCACACCTTAGTCGGCGTGAAGACATTGCACATTTGCACCGCAGACACCTCAATCGACGTGAATATATTATATATTCACAGCCACTATTGAGAGAAATTGCGCTAAGTTACTTGCGCATTAATGGCTGCCATCGAGATAAATTGCGCTGAGTCACTTGCACATTTACGGCCGCCATCAAGATGAATTGCACTAGATTACTTGCTCATTCACGGCCGTGGACAAGATAAATTGCGCGTATTCACTTGTATACTTACAGCCCCAATCAAGATAGCTTGCGCCGAGTCACTTGCGCCGAGTCACTTAAGCCGAAGGCACTTGTGTATTCACAGCCTCGGACAAGATAAATCGTGCGTATTCACTTATATACTTACGGTCCCTATCAAGTGACTTGCGCCGAGTCACTTGCGCCGAGAGTCACTTAAGCCGAGTCACTTGTATATTCACCGCCGCGGTCAGGGTGAATTGCTCAATTCACCACTGCGTCGGAGTGACATTCCTTGCACATCCGAGTCTATATAAACCCGGTCCCCTTCGACCATGGTCCTTCTTCCTTCCTACAACATCGACCTGCTCGACCAAGAACAGCGCTCCAGCTTCAAGCCTTCCAGCCAACTTGGGTCTTCTCTGCTTCGACCTTGCACTATCGGCCTGCTCGACTAAGGACAGCGCTTCAGCTTCAAGTCGCTCAGCCAACTTGGATCTTCTCTGCTTCGACCTTGCACTATCGGCCTGCTCGACCAAGGACAGCGCTTCAGCTTCAAGTCGCTCAGCCAACTTAGATCTTCTCTGCTTTGACTTTGCACTATCGGCCTGCTCGACCAAGAGCAGCACTCCCTTTCAAGTATTTCGATCAACTTGGGCTTTATCTACTTCCACTACCTTGCAGTCTTCTACCTTGATTACTTTTGTCCTCTTCCAACATCAGGCTTCTATCATACCCTTTCCTCCTTCCTGCAACAACAAGCTACTCGACCAAGGATAGCACTCCATCCTCAAGTCTTCCAGCTAACTTCGATCTTGCTTGCTTTTTTTTGAAGTTCTCTGTCTCTACCATCTTCTTTTGCTTGCACCATCAGGCTTTTCACTTGAGGCAAATCAACAGAGTTGCCTCCCCGTGTTTGATTTACTTTGGCTTTCCCCCCTATTGTCCTGATACAGTTGATCTAAAGCATGTCTTCCATCAAGCCCATGGGTGACAATGTCGGCTCGGAACCCTCGCGAAGGTCGACTCGCGAGAGGAGACAAGCGCAGCACTTTGGCCACTCTGAGCAATGTGACGAGTTGGAGGAGCTGGTGAGTTGAATCCTGATATAGACATCCTTTTGCTCTCCATAGCGGAGAAAGCGCACTCGTTGGAATTTGCGGTACTGACTTATCTCAGATCGAAGCTTCTACGCCAAGAACGATAATGCCCTCCATTCGCCAGCAAGAGAAACGAGCAATCAGAAAACCGAGCCTTGTAGTGAAGCTGTCTCTACCAACGCCCAATATGGGTCAGGCTCTCCAGTCTCCCTCAACGTCGTCCGGTGAAGCTCCCGACATCACAATCGAGAAAAGTTATCAAGCCCGCCCGGGGTCATCCTCCCAGAGTACTAGAAAGAGGACAGCTACAGACGTTGACAACGACAATGAGTCTGGCTCTTTTACCCCACCATCAAGCCGAGAGCAAGGCTCGAAGAGGCAGCGTCTGCAGCCTTCAGCTTCGAAGTCAAAAGTCAACTCGAAGACGAAGACAAGGAAGACAAACATCAAACCAATGCACGACGATCGTCCTGAGCCGCGAGGTATGCCGGAGGTCTGGTCGGAGGTACCTGATTCTATGAATACATGCAAGTTGCCCGCACAGTGCTAACAAGTCGTCAGGCCCGGCAAGCAATATGCGAGGCGTTACCATATTACCACTCGTATCATTCAGCTGCATATTCTTGGGGTAGCCAGGGTGGTAAAGGTGGTTTTGTCTTCGGCTTATTAGTGGATAATGACAACGAAGAAAGGGGTTATATGGACGAAAAGGTCGTTATCACTAAAACGTAAGAGTTTACCTGGCTGCAAATAACCTTTGCGGGTGCTGATATACTTGATAGGGCTGGTGGAGTCAAGATAAATCCTGAGACTGGGAACATGGAGCAGATGGACGATCAAACTAGTGATTCCACACGAGTCACCATCTTTTCGAACAATCAAAGTCAGATGGTTCCGATTGTCCTGATAGTCGGTTGGTATTCCCACGTCTTGTCTCAACAGTCAAGGAACTAAAATTTATCCAGGTTCTAAAAATGCGCATTGTCCCACACGGGTCCCCTACCGCTACAATGTACTGGGTATGTTTCATGTCACAGACTCCTGGTCGGAGAGATTTAATGGCAAAACCATTTGTCGAATACGGTTGGAAATGCTCGACTTAAAGACTCCAAGCTGGTGGGGGATAAAGGGGTCTCCGCCAATTAAGATGCCCAAAAATGCCGAGAAACCGTTAGTCCAGACTTGTACCATTTGCAGAACCGCAAGTAAACAACGCTATGCGCCTGGATGGATGTGTGATAATGAGAAGTGTACAAGCTTCTCAAAGATCAACGGACAAGCTCTAGCGGAGCCACCAGCATATCACCCAGCCTTCCTCAACGAGCGTCATGAATGGCCAACAAATGTTAAGGCGCCTTTTCTTCTGAAGCCGGCTCCACTCACCGACTTACTGAACAACCCAGAAATGTCGACATCCCCTTCAGCATGGAAGGGGATGGTATGCCCACATTGCGGCCGCTGTAATTCAAGAATTAAATGGGATGAGTGGAAGTGCGGAACTCCTGGTTGCCACTACGAGATAGCTATCCAGCACACTGCTCGTACCGCAAAGGCTCTTGCGTCAGGGCATTCATTTGAGACCGAGGGCCATGCGATCTCGTTTGATAAATTTGAAGACCCTGTTGTTCGAACAGGTGTCAATTTCCATGGGTACTGGCGGAAGATGACTTACGAGTTGTTCCCGGGTAACTACGTTACCCACTACCTTGCCAATCTGCGGATTAACAGGCAGCCCGGCGGTGCCGATGAGATGTTAGAGGCTTTACAAATCACCAAGATGGGCATGGCGCGCCATGCGGTCAAAAAAAGCGCTGGTAAGCATCTCAGCAAGCCTTCAGCATAGGATACTGACCTGCAATAGCGGGAGATGAAGGAACAACAAATCACTTTGGCATTAATTATGTATGTGTCTTTGGACAAAACTACAAAACTGATTGCCTCTGACTGTATACAGGGTCTACCATACAACTTCATTGCAGCGCCTGACTCAAAGGGCTTCTCAGAAGCCCCACCAGCCATTCTTGATGCCCTGAATCACGTCACATGGGCTGGGCGAGACGCAATTCAAGATGGCTCGTTCCGGCCATTCAACGAGTTGCTGTGTCTAGCATATATGGAGGACCAGAGCATTAACGTAACTGCTTCCTAGATCTGCTCCTACAATTTCCTGACCAGCAGCTAATGACCTCCAGTACCATGACGATGGCGAGAAAGATCTTGGGCCAGACATCGTATCGATCTCGTTAGGCGGCGGAGCCACCATGAACTTTAAGATGAAGGAAAAGAAGTGGCCGGCTATTGGTCTCACCTGTGAAAACTACGACCCAGAAGCTCAAGTAATCCCCGGTTCGCAAGCGTGGAAAGAGCGTGTTGCAGTGAATAAGCTCTACGAGGCCGGTGAGACGCAGCAATACGAGCGGGCCAAAGAAGAACTCGTCAAATCGTTAAATGGGCAGAAGAAGAAATCTGGGCCGGTTGTGCTATCGTTGGAGCTCAGACATGGTGACATGGTGGTGATGCATGGGGAGGAGATCCAGCGCATCTACGATGTATGTGTTCCTTTGCCTTTGCCTTTGCCTGTGACATGGCTAATCCTTTCCACCCAGCACGGTGTCCAGCCAAAGGGAAAACTAAGATACGCGTTGACGGGTCGTTATATCAAGCCGGAGAATATCCCCGTGGAGGAGCACTGGAAGGGAGAGTTTGCGTTCACGCCGGATAAGGTTTATGATGGCGATTTGGCGCTTTTTGAGAGGGATTATCCGGAGGAGGAGGAGACGGAGGAGGAGGAGGAGGTGGAGGAGGACGAGAATGAGGATAATTAGAGGGAGCGAGTTGCTGGGAGGCAAGGCAGATGCTCTTGACTAGTATGGCGTTTGCTTTACTTTGCTTTTCTTTGACTTGGAGGCACTTGATACTCAAATGACACATTGGATTTGCTGCTGCCTGTCCTTCCCCGTGCAATGTGAATTTTTAAAGGCATAGATGTCCTAGATTGTGAATCTCTCTGGGCTGTTTGCCTGTGTCATGACCTGTTTCTCGGGTAAATAAGATTGAATGATGTGTGTCTTTTGGGCTTCGTACCTTTTTAGTTGTGCGGATTGCGGGCTTCTTACCTTTTTGGTTGTATAGATTGTAGGCATCTTGCCTTTTTGATTGTGTGGATTGTGGGCTTCTTGCTTTTCTACTTGTGTGAAGAGTGGGCTTCTTGCTTTTTTGATTGTGGGGATTATAGGTTTCTTATCTTTCTGCTTGTGTGGAGAGTGGGCTTCTTGCCTTTCTGGTTATATAGATTGTGGGCTTCTTGTCTTTTTGATTGTGGGGATTATAGGCATCTTGCCTTGATATTCATCCAGATTATGGGCTTCTTGCCTTTCTAATTATGCGGATTATAGGCTTCTTACCTTTCTACTTAAGTAGATTAGAAGCTACGAACCCGTTTGAATATAAACACTATAGGCAATTTGCCTATCTGGAGGGAATACAAGATAGGCTGTCTACTTATATCGTAGCCTATTCCTCCAGTAAACAAGATTGCACTTTGCGTTTCTTTTAGGATTCTTACCTTTCTCCTTGAGTAGGTTTTTGGTTAATCACCCTTTTAGATATGTTTAGGAGAGGCTGAGTAGGTATTCAAAAAAAGGGAGTTTAGATAAAAGGGGGCTGTGAGCCGGTGTAGTAGCTGGATTTGCGGGGAAAGGATATTGAATAGTGCGTAGATTGGAGACTTCTTGCCTTTCTAATTAGATAGATTAGAGGCTGCGAACCTATTGGGATATAATTATTATCGGCAAGTTGCCTTTCTGGAAGGAATACAGGATAGGCTGTTTGCTGATGTGGTAACTAGTTTCGTAGGTAGAAAGTGTTAAACGCTGTATATATTGTGGGCTCCTTGCTAATCTACTTGTATAAATTATAGGCTGCGACCTCTTTGGGATATAATTGTTATCGGCAATTTGCCTACCTAGAGAGAATACAGGATAGACTGTTTGACGGTATAGTAATGGATTCCATAGATAAATAATCATTAACGTTGTATATATTATGGGCTTCTTGCTTCTCTGCTTGGTTAGAGTCTAGGCCGCTGGCCCTTTTGGATGGACTTATTAGTGATGGTTTATCCACGACAAGAGGGGATTTGAATAGTTGATTGGTTGGTTGTGGCAAGGAATAGTGATAGAGGATAGGTTACTTACCTGTGTAGTGACCGGTCTTGTCGGAAAAGGAGATTAGACTCTGTGTATATTATAGGCTTCTTGCCTTTTCTATTACGCGAATTATAGGGTTTTCACCTTTTGATTTATCTAGATTGTAGGCCGCTGGCCCTTTTAAGTAGGTATGTTATTGGTGGTTTACCTGTTATAGGCCGGTCGATTGTGGCAAGGAACAGGGATTAAGGATGGATTCCTCGCCTTGCTGCTGGCATAGTTGAAGTGGTTGGTAGTGCTGAGAAGGTAGCGCGGAGGGACGGTATTTTGATTTTTAATCTGCGGCTACTGTTTGGATGATTAGGGTTAGGAGAAAGGGGGTTTGGTGGGTGCTGGTTGCTACTGAGAAGGTCGAAGAGGGCGGAAGCTTTTGAAATTGGCGCCGGGATAAAAGGTTGGAGGGGTGTGATTCTTTTTCTGCTGTTGAGCTATGCGAAGGGAGGAGAAGTAGGTAGGGGGTTTGGGAGGCTGTTTATCATACTGTTGACATAGTTGAAGGGGTATAGAGTGTTGAAAAGATGTCTCGGGGGGGTGGTGTCGTGGCTTATTGTTGTCTTACTACTATTGGATTCCTTGCACCCTTGGTCTGCGAACGCCTGCCCATCTCACCCAACACTCGTCCTTACTGGTTCCTTTCCTGCGTTCGAAATCGAAGCAGATATCTGTCAATTCGCCACCTCCCCTGCTTTCGATAAGATATCCCAATCCTAGCCTCGCCTCCCTCCTCTGCAGCTGGAATCGTTTGGAGGATCGGATTGTCGGCTGGTACAATAGGAGCGGGCCGGTCGCCTGGAGTTGCTACAGGTTATGCGGGCGCGGATGGTGGTATTCTTAGTGAGGGCGTGGGGAGATGGAGCCAGTAAAGTCAGGTTCGCAAATCAGAAGCAGGGCTTTGAGAAGGCAATCGTTGGTAGAGTAGTGTGGTAGCGGGACGGATTCGGTGCTGGTGACGCGTGAATCGGACTCCGTGTCGCGAGTATCCATGGGACACGAGACGGCTCGGTCGTTCGCTCTGTGCATCCTCAGTACTAATATGGAGAGCGTCGCAGGTACGGAAGTGTCAGAATCTATACGCGCCAACCTGGAGGCAGCGCTTATTTGATTACTGCGCTAATCACTAGTGTGTAATCTATCTAGGATCCTCCCTTCGTGCTATTTTCCGTCTGCTCAAGCATTGTTTATACTGCTTTCTTCTTGCACTCTCACAGTGGTGGAGGATTTTAGCTAGAGGCCAGTCCCTGTATTCTGGATTATTTTCCTACACTCTTCCAAGATTTGGCGTTCTTTTCACGTCGCTCAAGCCGACTGACTCCCTGCTCAATCCCCGAGACCTCTTCTGTCAGACCTTCTGCTATTTCATTCGACGAGTGACCAGAGTATCCGGAGCCTCGGATAGCTGGCATAATGCAATGTATAAATGCCGTCATGACTCGTCTGACCTCGTTGACTGTTTTCTCTATCTTCGACTTCACTACCAGTTTGATGTTGTCCGCCGCAAGGCTAGTCGACGCCCCCTGTCAGAAAGTTGTCCAAGCGCTTGTCGCTACGCTGCCATCTTCGTTTTGAAAAAGCACTGACCAGTCTGAGCATTGATGCTAGGCCCGAGTGGCCAGATTCTGAGAGTGTCCCTGTATGTCTTCTGGGTTGGTTGTGTGTCAAGAACTATAAGAGGCCGCGACAATACGGCACACTTGGCATTTCATCCTGGCACTTTGGATTGGACGGGCGATTATCTTTCTCTTTGGTCTTTGCATCGAGTCTCCGATGGCAGTGAGACCGAAATAGATCGAATACGATATCTAGGAATCTTAATGTCAGCGGAAGGCTCGAAGGTTAATATACGTTCAGCTAGGAATCCAGGGTCGAAAAGGCGATGGTGACATGGAACGCTACTACCGGTCTGATCTCAGTATACCATACTATCCCACCACAGGTGGCTACTCTTTATGGATGGCACAAGCCTTACCATCATTATTCTTACCGCTCTTACTGGCGTGGAATCAAATGCAGGAAACAAGATGCAAGCTCTTCGAATCGTTAGCACAGT
>JAEUBB010000528.1:8270-24289 GCA_018257885.1 Parmelia sp. 050094
GTTTTTAATAAGTAGCTTTTAGATTACTATATTAACTTTCTATTAATATAATTTAAATAAAGATAGTTAAGCTTTAATATAATTCTTAATAATAAATATTATTTTTAATAAATTTCTTAATATATTTAAATTTTTTAAAAGATTAAAAACTTTTAATAAACTTTAATAAAATTATTAACTTAGTTTTAAAACTTAATACTATAATTTAAATATTATTATAAAGATTTTTAATTTTAACTTAACTTTCTTATATAAAATTTTATTATTAAGATTAAAAATAAATAATTATCTTAATAATAAAAATATACTTTTATTCTACTTTTATATATTAGACTTTAATATTAATTTATTTAAATTATTACCTTAGGGGACTACGTGATTTGGGAATGTCACGTGAATGTCACGTGACTTAATATTCGAATCGAATAATCCATTGACTTAATATTGACTTAATATTGACGTTAAGTTCGAATTAACTTAGAATTTCTTATAATTGTCTATTAATAATCTATTAATAGAATATTTTAAAAATAGATAATAATATTCCTGCTAGCGCGTAAAATTCGCTTAGCTTATAACTCGTAATATATTAACGCTACGTATTTTATTTTTGGATTTTTGGATTTTTTTTGAAAAGTTTATCTAGAGAGACTCTTATATATACTCTATAGGCCTATAAGACTTATAAAATAAATTATAAGTTTTTTATTTTAGCGTATATTTAGGAATCGATAGTTAACTACTTACTAACTTATTACTAATTAAGAATTAAATTAAATTATCTCTCTTTCGAGTATCTATTAAAGATTTATTAATAATCTATTAATAGTCTATTCTAAATAATTTAGTATTTTATTTAACTCTCTAATACGAGGTACTATAAATTCTGATTAATTTAGTATATATAATCTATTAATAGTCTATTATAATAAATATAATAATATGTACTATTCTAGTTAATTTTCTAATACAAGGTACTTTAAATCCTAACGTATCCGGTGTATAGTTCTTATTATGCAGTCCATACCATCGAAATTAATTTTCTATTAATAGACTATAGATAGAAAATTCCTAACTAGCCTAGCCTCTATAAGGTATCTAAATTATTATTAAAGTCTTATATTAATAGTTCTAATAATATAAATATAGAAGATAAATTTAATATTAAAAGAAAAAGATTATTTATATTATTTAATTTTTATTTTTATTTTAATATAATATTAATATTATTATCTCGTATTATATTTTCTATTATTTATAAGAAATTATTAATTATTATAATAATATTCTATATCTTAGAAAATAATTAGTAATAAATTTAAATCTAATAATATTAATTCTTATATTTAAATTATTAAATATAATAGTTTTTATTAGAATCTGGCGGATTAGTAAGCGCTAAGGGCGCTAAAGTACTAAGGCACGCTAGTGTTATATAATGCCAGTATTCTAGATAGATCGCACTTTTCTACGTAATATACTTAGTAGAATATAACTAAGTATTCTATCTTATATTTTAATAAATTATAAGCCCGGGCTCTATTCGGTACTATTATAGTACGATATAATCTTTCTATTAATAATCTTTAATAGTGATAGTAATAGTAGTATTTTTTACTATATTACTACTATTCTTTTATCTTTATAATAGCTTAAATAGAGCTCGAAGACGTATTTACTATTAAAATATATATACTATAAAGACTTAATTTAATTTATATACCGCTATTACGAGTACTTTATATAATTAATACTAAGTATCGTATATTATTAGAGGTATATATACTATATATTAATCTTAACTTATACTTATTACGAGTATTATAATTTAATACGTATTTACCCCTTTATTATAAGTACTAATCTCTTAAAATATAAGAATTCTATATTTTTTAAATAATTAGAAATAATTATTCTAGATTAGATAATCGTAATTTATATACTTTTAAGCTAAAGAAATACTAGTAAGTATATAATTCGCTAAGATTTATATTTTTATAACTTATTCTTATTAAAAATAAAGTAAAGTATCTAAAGATTTAATTATCTTATAAGTATTACTAATAACGCCGTTATAAGCGTAAAATCTCTATATTATAATACATCTATAATTATATAATTAAAAGATCTCTAAAATATATTAGCTTTTCTATATAGAATATATTAAAAGTAAGAGATAATATATTCTTATTTCTATCTTATTATATTAAAAATCTAGTAGTAAGTAATTTATTTTTAATATATTAATTATAATAAATCTTATAATAAAGATTAAAAATAAGCCTAAGACTTTTTAAACTTTTAATTAATTATAAAGAAAAATTTCTTTATCTTATATATTTAGTATACTACGCGCAAGATAAACTATCTCTATTATAATAAAAAATAGAGAAAAATCTCTTATACTTAAATACTTTATAAAGATTAACGTTAAAGTTAGTTTTTATAAGTAAGTAAAATAAAATAAATAGTCTTATAGTCTATTAAGACTAATAGT
Organism: Parmelia sp. 050094; assembly: GCA_018257885.1. Taxonomy (NCBI): domain Eukaryota; kingdom Fungi; phylum Ascomycota; class Lecanoromycetes; order Lecanorales; family Parmeliaceae; genus Parmelia; species Parmelia sp. 050094. Next base: position 10,768 of record JAEUBB010000528.1, read on the forward strand.
TTTAATTAAAGTATAATTCTATTCTTACTTAAAATTAATAAGCTTTATTATAAATCTAATAAAAGTACTAATCAGCTATAAAAACTAATAATATAATAACTTAAAAGATAAAGTTTTATTAAAAGTATCTTTATTTATAAAGCTAGATATTCTTTTATTAAAATTTTATTTTTATAAGTTTATCTTTTCTAAACCTCTTATTAAGTCTATAACTAAATTTATACAGCTCGTAAAAATATTAATTTAAATATACTATATAAATCTTAACTTAAGAGAATTATATAAATAAAAATTAAAACTATATTAAATTAATTTTAGAGCTTTATAAAACTTTTTATTTATATTTAAAACCCTCTTATATCTTTTAAAGTATAGTAATAGTAATAGCGAATACTCTCTAAATTTTCTTATTAACTCTATATTAATTTTAAAATAATTTACTTTTAAATCTTTACTAAATTTTATTTTAAGAGAATAGAATCTCTTTAGCTTTTATATATAATTATTATTACTAATACCGCCGACTCCGCTAATTTTAAGAAGCCTTAAGATCTTAAAGATTTAGATTATAAGCTTTAAACCTTAAATTTAAATTATATCTAAAAGTCTATCTTTTTAATAGAATCTTAAGTTCTAAATTTTAAACTAATATCTATTATATTTAAAGATATAAAGCTTTCAGCTAATCTAAGTTAACTTATTTATATTAAAAAGCTTAAAAGTATCTTTAATTATTAAAAATAAAAGCGCGAAATATAAGACTTCTTTAAAATAGTAGATCTTTAATACTATATAAGTATTAATACTATAATACTTATTATACTTATATTAATTAAAGCCTCTATTATCTTAGCGCTAGCTTCGAGAATTATTAAAGTAAATATAATAAAGTAGACTAAGAACTACTTTAAGATCTATACTATAATAAGAACTTATTATAAAAAGAATCTTTATAATAAAATTAAGAATTATTCTAATATTACTAATACTTAAAAAGTTTTAAAATTCTATAAACTCTATAGCTTTAATATTCTTAACTTTATAATCTATAAATTAAAGTCTCTTATCTTATTAATTTATAAAAATAAACTATAATTTTATACTAATTATTTTATTAAAATCTTATATAAATTTAAGAACTAATTTAATAAGATTCTCTTTATTATTAATAAAAACTAGAAGATCTATTACTTTTATAAAAAGCTAAGTATTTAGTATAACGTATATTATAAATAATATAATTAAAATTATAATATCTTTAATAATAATAGCTAAGCTAAGTTTATATTAGATTATATTATAACTTACTTTTTTAATATTATAATTAATCTTATAAATTCTATTATATTTTTAAATACTATTACGCTAATAGCTATTATTAACGGCGCTTTTAACTATATTATCTAAATTATTATTACTCTTATTATTATTAAAGATATTAATAACTCTAAGTATTAAATTTAAAAAGATACTAATTTTAATAACTCTTATATCTTTATTTATATAGTTAAATATTATATAATATATAAAAAGAACTAATACTCCGCTATAAAGTATAATAGATAAAAGAAGTATAAAGAGAATATAAAGTATAAAAATAAAGAAGATTATAATAATTATAATAACTATAATAACTATAGTTATAATAAAAAAGATTAAGATAAAGATAACTCTAACTCTAATTTTAATATTAAAAATAAATTTAAAAAGAAGTAATCTTTTAAAATTAAAGTAATTATTATAATTTTTTAATCTTTAATTACTTATTATTTTATAGCTTATACTATTATTATTATTACTCTTATTATTAATAAAACTTTTAAGTTAAGCTCTAACTTATTTATTAATTAAGTATAAGCTATTACTCTCTTTACTATAATAATAATATTCTTACTCTAACTTTAAGATTATATTTATATTTAATATTTAATATATAACTTTTTAATCTTCTAGATCTTTAAGACTTTTAAATTATCTTATCTAGTTAATAAACTTATAGATAGTTAAATAGCTACTAGATTTAATAATATTAATATTAATTATAATATTATTAATATTAAGTATACTCTAAATCTTTATAATATTTAATTTATACTTAACTATAGCTATAATCTAATCTTTAAAAAATAATTAAAAAAATAAGACTTCTTCTTATTCTTTATTTTTAAAGAAATAGTCTTTAAAAAGTAATATTTTTTTTTAAATATATTATAAGTTATCTATATATATTTAATACTTAGAGAAAGACTTCTCTAGCTTTAATAATTATTAATAAAAAGATTTTTATCTATAATAAGTCTCTAAACTCTATTAATAAGTATTAAATTTCTAAGCTAGAGACTTAGTTTAATAAAGAAACTCTATATATATAATACTCTTATTATAATTACTTAAATATCTAAAATCTTAAAAAACTAACTAAAATATATATTAAAATAAATCTTATTATTTCTTTTTTAGATAATATCTATAAACTCTACTTTATAATAAACTTAAAAGTTAAGCTATATAAATAATATATTATCTCTAAATATTAAAAGAATAATCTAATTTATAATAATTTTTAAAGTCTATTTAAAACTTTTTATAATAAATTTATCTTTATAATTATCTTTTTTAATAATAAAATCTTATATTTAGATATCTATCTTCTAGTTAATAAATTTAATAATAATATTCTTATCGTATTTAAGATATTTCTTAGTAATATAGAATATAATAATTATTAATATATTTATCTTTATACTAATTATAGTACTAAATTTAATAATTATAAAATAAAAGTCTTTTAGTTATTTAAAGATATTATCTAAAAAGATATTATATCTAAAAATTCTTAAATAAATAAAAAATCGAAGCGCCTTAATAATATTATCTAGTATAAAGCTAGCTCTATACTTAAAAAGAGCGATCTATCTTAAAAATACTAAACGAAGTTTATTTAAATAGCTAATAAACTTTATAATATCTAATTAATCTCTAAATATAATATAATATTATATAAAACTAGCTATAGTTCTTTTTTTAATATATTCTACTTATATAGAATTAGCTAAATAGGCTTTTACTAAGTAGTCTTAAAGAGTACTAAATAGAAAAAGTATTAAAATTACGCTATTAAAAATTAACTTTTAAATTATAAAGATTATAACTATTAAATACTTATAATTAATAATAAAATTAGTATTATTTTAAATATTAAATAGATTAATAATATTTCTTTTAAATCTACTTTTTTTTAACTAGATAAAAAGATTATTAAAAATACTTAAACTAAAAAGACTTATAAATAATAAAGACTTAATAAATTTATTAATTATACTAATATTAACTCTATATCTAACTTAGTTCTAGAAAAGAAGCGTCAGTATATAACTTTATTAAAATAGAAAAGTATTAACTTTTTAAATACTATTAATATATCTATTAAGAAGATAGCGTCAGCTATTATAACTAACTTAAAATAAAATAATAATATAGAGCTATTATTATCTATATTTAGTAATAATACTCTATATAGAAATCTATTTCTTATATTATTTTTACTAATTAGATTTATTACTTACTCTATAGATACTAATATTCTAAACTTAAACTTAATTATTTAAAAACTCTTTAAGATTTTAAAAGCTTATAAAAATTTTATCTTAAACTTTTTAATATTACTAGTAAAAGTTAGCCTATTAAAGCCTTATAAATCTCGTATATATAAGAAAGCTATATTGAATATATATAATAAGATATACTAGTAAATAGCTATATAAGAGAAGATAATCTCTTTAATTAATAATAAGATATAGATTCTAGAAGACCTTTTTTTAAATATATATATTTTAAGAGATAAATAAATCTATAAGCTAAAATATAACTCTATAGAGAAGATTATTTAATATAAAGCTTACTAAGTTATTTAAGATTTTAAATAATAAAAAGAAATTAACTTTAATAAAATCTTTATCTTAATAATTAAGTCTATAAATTATAAGGCTATCTTCGCTCTAACTATCGCTCTAAATTAGAAACTTAAGTAGATAGATATTAAAACCGCCTTTCTCTATAATAGTATTAAAAAGACTATCTATATAATATAATCTATTAATTTTAAGATTAAAGATTAAGAAAAAAAGATTTATAAACTTAAAAAGATACTTTATAATCTAAAATAATTCTCTAAAGTCTAATATAATACTCTCTTAATATTTTTAAAGAAGCTAAGCTATAAGCCTATTACTATTAACTACTTTATATTTATAAATAATAAGACTATTATTATAATCTATATAAATAATATACTTCTTATTAAATCTAATAAAAAGAAGATTTAGCGCGTTAAAAAAAAGCTTAATAAAAAGTTTAAAATAATTAATTTAAATTCTTATATCTATTATCTTAAAATAATTATAAGTTAAGATCGCGTTAATTAAATTCTATATCTTAGCTAAATAAACTATATAAAAAAGTTTCTAATTAACTATAATATATTAACTTTAACCCTAGCGCTTACTTTAATAATAAGTAATAAGTTTTATATTACTAAGAATAACTTTATAGCTATAAATAAGTCTCGCCTTACTTATTAATCTGCAGTTAGATTATTAATATACGCGATACTAAGTACTCGACTTAATATTATATATACCGTCTTAATAGTCTCTTAATACGTATCTAATCTAAATAAATCTTACTAAAAGATAGTTAAACGAATTTTCTAATATCTTAATAATATAAAAGAATAGTAATTAATCTTTAAAAAAGATTTAAAGCTACTTACTAACTATATAAATATAGACTAAGTAGATAACTAAAATACTTAATATTCTACTTTAAAGTATATCTTTAATATAGATAATATAGCTATTAGCTAATTATTAAAATAATAAGCTATAATAGCGCTCTTCTTATATAAAGCTAAATATATTAAATAGATATAGACTACTAAGAAGACTATATAGCTATAAGATCTTTTAAACTAACTTAATCTTAATATTAAATATATATAAGTTATAATAATCTATTATAATAATTAGAAAGCTATAGTACTTACTAAAAACCTTACTTTTTATTTTAAAACTAAGTATATCGCTATTTAATAATATTTTATTTAAATAAAAGTTATTAAAGGTGTAGTAAATCTAAAATATATTTTTACTAATTAATAAATTACTAATAGATTAACTAAGACCCTTAATAGAGATAAATTTAAAAAGTTTTAAATACTTATTAATCTAAAATATTATCTATAATTATATTTATAAAATAACGCTTATATAATATTATTCTAATTTATTTAACTTCTTTATTAGCTTTAGAGAAGCTATATATTTAGAGAAATAATCTTATTAATTAAAAAACTTTTAAGTAATTTATTAAATAATCTATAAAGCTGCGAAGCTTTAATATTAAATCTTAATATTTACTTTCTTTACTTTATTAATACTTAATTCTATTATATTTTATTATTATTACTTTAATAATTATTAAATCTTTAGAGCTCTTTTAGAATATCTATTATTAATATATACTATTGTTACGCTACTAATACGCTATATTACGCTAAAGTTATATATTAAAACTACGTACTATTAGTTATTATAGCCTATTACTAATATTCTAGATAACCTTTATAGGGCCTCGTAGCTAATTATATATATACTAAAGAATTTTTATTTAATTAACTTATATAGAACCTCTATAAATAACCTTTAATCTTACTTTTATTAATATTTAGTATATATAGATTAGATGTAAAATAAATTTCTTAAAATATTACTTTTAAATAAAGATATATAATATTTTTTTATTCTATTTACTCTAATATTCTTTTTTAGCTATATTAACAGCGTTTCTATTAATATTTAGTATATATTAAGTAGATATAAAAAGAAAAGTTTAAAAAAACCGTTTTTTAATAAAAAATAGAAAATTTATATAAATATTATAATTCTTTAAGAATTTATATAGAGAGTATAATTCTTTATAAATATACTATATTAAACTTACTCTAGCTACTCGATACTTATACTTATACTTAACTCTATAATAAGGAGAATAGAGGATAAAAGATATTATCGAATATATATAAAGAGAAGTATTAGAATCTAACAAATTAATAAGCGCTAAGGGCGTTAAGATACTAAAGCACGCTAGTATTACGTAACGCTAGTATTCTAGATAGATCGCACTTTCCTATATAGTATACTTAGCAGAATATAACTAAGTATCCTATCTTATATTTTAATAGTTTTAAGTATAATAGAATACTTATTAATATTAATTTTTTATAAATATTATAAAGATATTATCTTATTTATTTTTTCTTGTTTTTTTTACTTCGCTTTTACTTTTACTATTAATCTTTATTTTTTATTAATATACTTATTATAAAAAATATATAATTTAAGATAAGATTAATAAAAATATTAAACTCGCTAATAATATTTCTTCTAATTAATAATATATTAAAATATATATATATTTCGCGATATTATATATTATAATACTTGTAAAGATATACGATCTAAAGTATATAAAAGCTTAAAGAGGCCTCGAGAAGTAACCGGGAAACTAGGTTTAAATATATAAACCTATATAGCTCCTTTTCTAGCTCCTTTTTAACCTTTCTTTAGAAAGCCTCCCTTATAGAATTATAATATTATTCCCCCTCAAATAAGTTATTATCCCGGTAACTTCTAACGCGAGATTAACTTAGGCGACGTATAAGAATAACTGTACGAGAATAACTTAGATAACGTATAAGATTAACTTAGATAACTTTTAAAAATACGATCTCAGATTTCTTTTAAATCGTACTAAAGTTTCTTTATTTTAACTTAGATTATAATAAAACTTCTAATACTATACTATAAGAGTATCGCTTTTTAAAATACTTTTAAGATTTTTCTAAAGATTCTAGCTTATATTTAAATATTTATTTATTTAAATTTAATCTTTCTAATCTTTCTATTTAGTTGTATCTTTATATTAGCTAAGACTTAGATATTTTTTAATTAGAGTATTAATAATCTTATCCGCGTTAAGCTATACTTAGTTTATAGCTAACTTAGTATTAATACTTATAAAGTTTTAAATTAAAATTATAAATTATTCTATTAAATTATATAAAGCTTTATTTAACTTCGCTATATATAATATTAAAGTCTTAAATTTAATATTTATATATTTAAGTTTATCTTAAAGATTCTTCTTCTTTATATTATTAACTTAAAGTTTAGGCTTAAAATTTAAATTAAAAAAGTATCTTTTTTATATATCTATATTATAAGATTTAATCTTAATTTTTAATACTTTAATATCTTTTATCTTAGTAGACTTTATATTCTTTAGCTTATTAAGTCTTAACTTCTTTTTAGATAATAATTAGTTTAGCGTATTTTAGTTAATTAATAATTAAAACTCCTTTAAGTATTTATTATCTAAATAAATATAGATTAGTTTTTTAATTATAACTTTTATCTTAAAATAATATTTTTATTAAAGCTTTTTTTATTTAATATTAAAAAGTTATATAGCTAATTCTATTTACTTATTTATATTTTTATATAATTAGAATCTATTTATTACGACGAAATACCGCTTATTATTATAAATTATTAAGGTTAAGATATTATAAAATATAAAACTTTAAATTAACTTTTCTTTTATATTAAAATCTAGCCTTTATATCGCGAATTTCTTATTAATTTTAAATTAAATTATCTAAAATTTCTAATAATCTAATAATATAATAAACGGCTTATAAAAATCTAAAAAGTCTTTAATATTTAATAGTATTATAAGATTTATTTTAATTTTATTTAAAAATTCATTAATTAATAATTAAATTATTATATTTTAATAAGATACTTAAATTTATAATCTTTATATTATAATAATAATTTTAGTGTTTATTCTATTAAAAATAGATCTAACTATTTAATATTAGATTAAGATATTTATTTTAATAATCTATTTAAGTAAAATTTTAATATTTTTAAATATTATATAAATTTCTATCTCTATTTTAGCTATTTTTAACTCGTTTTAGAATAGATCTAAAGATATAGAAGTAATTTAGAGAAAATATAATAACTTTAAATTTAAATTAATAAGTTATTAAGATAAATTAAGACTTAAGTATAAAAATAAGATAATATATTATTTAAGACTCTTTAATATTTTCTCTTAATTATAGTTTATAGTTTCTTCTATTTAATCTATCTTAAATAATCCTTTCGGCTCGTAATAAGTATATTAGTAAACCTTATTATTATTTTTATAGAAATTTAATATAAGGCTTCTAACTAGCTATTTAGATTTCTTTTTATTAATTAAATAAATACTCTTTTTTATTAATTTTTAAGAATATTTTAAGTTCTAATTCTTTTTAAATAGAATTTATAATAAAGCTTTTAATAAAATCTTTAAATAATATTTTAAATTAATAATTTAAAAGTCTTTAATATTATTTTAATTAAATTTATTATAATTACTTTAAATCTCTTTAAAGTTTTTAAGAATAATTAGTTACTTTTTAGCGATTTATTAAATTTTCTTTAAAATATATATAAAAGCGCGTAATTAAGAATAATCTTTAAAGTTTCTAAAATAAATTATTAAAAAAATATAGAAATATTTTAACTTATCTTTTAAAAATTAATAAATATTTTTTTTACTTTAGACTAAATATAAGATCTTATAGTTAAGTATAAAATTTAAATAATTATAAAAATATATAATAACTTAATTTTTATTTTACTTATTAAATATAATCTATAGATAAAAAGCTAGATATTAATTATTAAATATAATTAAAATTATCTTTAATAATAGAGTTAAAGAGTAAAATTTCTTCTTTTTTAAAAATATTAAAACTATATTTTTTATATAAGATTAAATTAATATTAGTGATTTATTAAGTTTTAAATAATCTTTAATAATAAGCTTTTTAATACTTTTTTAATATATACTTAATAACTTTTTAGTCGATAATAGTAGGTTCTAAATTTTAAGAAAAGTAAGATAAAAATTAGAATATAATATTTTAAAAAATTATTAAATATAGTTATTATCTATTAATAGTCTATAAATATTAATTTAATATAGATTAAGTTCGATATTTAAAATTAAATAAATTTAATATTTTTTATAAATAATTTTAAGATATATTTAGATCTATAATATCTTCTTTATAATATTAATATAATAGAGTCTAGCTCGATTAAGCTAAATATTAAGATTATTAAAGTTTTTTAAAAATATTAATAAATTTAAATTAGATAATTTAAAGTTATTATTACTTAGTTCGCTTTTATAAACTTAATTTTTATAAATTTAATTAAGAGTAATAAATAGATTCTTATACTAAGTAGACTTAAATAATATAAAGAATTATTAAGATATTAATCTTATTATAATTAAGTAGAGTTAATTATAAAATAAGTAAAATAAAAGATAAAAATAATAAAGTAAAAACTAAGCTAAAAAAGTATAATAAAAGTAATAATTATTATACTAAATTAAAATAGCTAAATATAGAAATTATTAAGATTATAACTTTATTTATAAATTATAATAGATCTTATTTATAAATTATATTTTAAAATCTATATTAAGAAAATATATTATAAATTATATCTTAAAATCTATATTAAGAAAATATACTTAGTAAGAGTAAATATTAAAAATTATCTTTTATTTTTAATCTTTTTAAATCTTTTAATTAATATTAATATATCTTTTTATAAAGTTTTAGCTAACTTTTAAATCTCTTTTTTATATTCTTTTTATTTAACTTAGTAATTATTTTCTTTTTCTTATTTTTCTTATTATATAATCTTTTTAATAATATACTTCTTTTATTTTTAGAAGATAATAGGTTTTAACTTATAAGTTTATTTATTTATTTTTACNNATAGTAACAGTATTAGAAGTAGCTCTATCTAGTATTATTAAGACTCGAACTTTTAGACTACTTTAATATAAGAAGAGTATCGAGAATAGTAAGCTAATAGTATAAAAAGAAAACTATTATTATAACTCTATTAAATATTATCTAAAAATTAATTATATATAGTACTAAGGGATTCTTCTCTAATTTATTAATAAGACTAAAATATCTTATCGCTATTATAATATTATATTTAGTCGCTATTATAATAATATTTATAGATTCTATAGAAATTAATCTTTATAAATAAAAGAATACTATTTAAATTTAAGAAATAAAGAGATACTACTTAAACTATTTTTATAAATAGAAGAATACTTTTTAAACTAAGTCTTAATTATTCTATATATCTTCTATACTAGCTATTTAGAGTTATTAGTAATTAATATTATAATACTTTCTTTAATAATACTTTAAATTTTAATAACTTTAAGATCTTCTTTTAATATAAGATACTTAAATCTTTTATATACTTTTATCTTTCTTAAAAGCTTTCTCTATAATTCTATAAATATCTTCTCTAAATATTTAGAACTTTAGTATTATTTAAAGATATAGATAATTTAATTTATATAGATCTACTTTTTAATTATTAAGTAATAAAGACTTCTTATAATCTTAAACTATTATAATTTTTTTAGCTTATTAAATTAATAGATTAGATAGTACTTCTATAATATTTAAATAGTAGCTTAAAATAATACTTATTAGTAATATTATACTATTCTCTTAAATATCTATTAAGAGTATATTGCTATAAAAGTAATTATCTTAATTATAGTTTATATAATAAATATCTTAATATTACTTAAAATACTTTATATTTATTTAAATTCCTTTTAATTTATTATTATAATAGTATAATTAATCTAGATATATTATTAAGTAAAGTATATTATTTAATATATTAAGTATCTTTATATTTTAATTAATAGAAATATTAATTCTCTATTTATTTTTACTTTTTAATATAAAAATCTTTATAATAAGTTATTTATTTAAGAGTTTCTAAAATTATTTCTTATAATCGCTTAGAATCTATTTTTTAAGATTAATACTCTATATCTTTTCTAATATATTAGAATTAATATCTTCATTTTTAAATTAAAGTTAATACTTTTAAGTTAATACTTAAAAAGCGTCTTTTAAATAATATTCTAATTAACTTTATTAAAGAGTATAAAAACTTTTTTTAATTAATTTACTTTATTAATTAAGATATTAAAGTTATTTTTTAATTTTTATCTTATTTATTATTAAATCTATCTTTTAATCTATAGCTACTAACTTTAGCTAAAAAAAAATATCTTTAAATTAATTTATTAATTAATACTATTAATTATTCTCTATATTAAGAATTTAGAATATAAGTATAAATAATCTTCTTTATAATAGAGTTCTATATATATTTAAGTATTCTTATATCTTCTATTTATAAGTATTATTAAATATTTAATTTAAACTTTTTAATATCTTCTAAATTAGTTATTTCGTTATTATTCTTTACGCTTAGATAATACTATATATTAATTGCTAATAGCTTCTTTATTAATTAAAGAGACTATATTATTATTATATTATTCTTATTCTTAATTCTTTTTTATAAGAATTATAAGTAATATATTAACTTTAATAGATAATTTAATTAGTATATAAAGATCTATATTTATAAATTAAATATAACTTTAAAAAGATAATCTATCTACTCTTTAAAGTCTTTCTTATAAATTATTAAAATATCTCTAGTAAAAAGCGTAAATAAGATATTTAAGTATTTTATTAATTATATAATCTAAAATATAATATTAGTCTTAATTATATTATTTAGATTAAGATTATTTATTTTATCTTAATTTTAAGAGAAATAGATATATAGATTTTATACTATATCTCTTACTTTATTATTTTAGATTAAATAATAATACTTTATTTCTAGCTTTAATTTAATACTAATAAATACTTTAAGAAATTATAAAGTATATCTTAAAAGTATTATTATATATATATTTATAATTAAGATTTTATTCTTAATAAATAGATAAAATCTTATTTATATATTTATTATTACTTATACTTTAATTAGAATTAATTTTTAGAATTTCTTTAATAATTTATTAATTTTAATTTTAATTAGAATATTTAGATATTTATAAATCTTATCTTTAAAGATATTTCTTATACTAAGAATTATAATAGCTAATAGATTTCTAATTCTTATTAAAAATAATTTTACTTAATTTACTTTAATATTAATAATATAATAATAGAGTTCTAGTATTAGTATAATTATATTAGTCTTATTCTAATTCTAAATTATTATTATTATATTATTAATATATATTAGTAATTTAATTATTAGGGTTCTAACTACTACTTCTTTAATAGAAGGACTAGATAATAGTTTTTAAGCTAAATCTTTAATAATAAATATAAAGAGAATATAATTAAGAGAATCTTTCTATTTTATTTTATAAAATATAAAAATCTTTTTTTTAATAAATCTATTAATATATAATTAAATTAAGGTATTTTTATATAGTATTTATATTTAAATAATAAAATCTTTAAAAATATTAATCTATTTAAGTATTTTTTTTAAGAATTTATAATTAACTCTATTATAAGCTTTCTTTTAATTTAGAAAAAGTAATATAATATCTTTTCTTTTTTTAGCTTCTTTTATATTTAGTTTATATTAAGTAATTAAATATTATATCGTCTTAATATTATTATTAATAAGGCGGTTTAATAAAAAGCTCGCTTATTATAAAGTAATTATCTTATTTAGTACTCTTATTAAACGCTATATTAGAATATCTATAAAGATCTTATAATTTATATTTATAATAAATAGAAGTCTATAATTCTTAATATTTATCTTTAAGTCTTTATTTTTAAAGAATATTATAAGTAGATTATTTATCTATTTCTTTAAAAGCTTCTTAAATTCTTAAATATAATTAAAGAGATTAATTAATTTTTTAATTATTAAAGATAAAAATACTTTTTTATTCTTTATCTTCTTCTTTAAATAGAATATTAGTATTTTATAGAATTTAAAAAAGATCTTATTATTTTTAAATAACTTTTTTAAAGTTACTTATTAAATAGCGAGTTCTATCTTATTAATTAATATTAATATTAATAGCTTTAAAACCGCCTTTTAAGATATCTTATTTATTATACTCTTAAAGATTTTTTAGCGCGCTTTATTATTAAATATCTTTATTATATATAGTTTAGTATAGTATATTTTAATTATCTTAATAATATTTATTAATCTTAATTTTAATTATTCTTATTAATTAGTTAATATTTTAAATCTTATATTATTAAAAATCTTAGTTTTACTAAAAAACTACTTATTAGACTTTTTATTAAGTATAAGATATTTAGCTATTATATTATAAATATAGTTATAGTTATATATCTTTACTAAATACTCTTTTTAAATATTTATTATAATTAGTCTTTTTTTTAGCTTTTAGTTTTATTTTTATCTAGATTATCTTTTTTTTTTAATATTTTTTATCTTTTTCTTAATATTAGTTTTAATCTATAATTAGCTTTTTAATT
>JAEUBB010000053.1:0-43456 GCA_018257885.1 Parmelia sp. 050094
AGAGGGGTTTGGGGGTCGGAGAGTCATTGGGGTTGGGGGGCGGGGAGAGTGTGGATGCGGGGCGGTGGGGCCATTGGAGATGGGGGAGGCGGGGAGGGCGGAGCGGGTGGGTGTGGGTGTGGGTGGGGAGAAGGGACGGTCGGGCGAGGAGGAGACGCGGTTGGAGCATTGGGATGTTGGTGGGTTGGGGATGGGGTGGTTGGGTGGTAGGGGGGTTTTACGGATAGGACGGGTTGATAGGACGGCTTTGAGGGCAGGCGTGGTGTCGAATTCTCTGTGGGGGTCTGAGGAAGGGATGGCGGAGAGGTTGGGGAGAGATGGATGAGTTTTATGCGCACATGTGGAATGATGATTGAGGAATATAGATCTAGTATGTATATGGGAAGGAACCTGTGTTTTGTAAACATCATCATGGAAGAGAAAGCATTATAGATATAGTATGACGGTCCCAGAAGAGACATTTGGCAACATAAAGAGCGCTTGGTCAACACTTTCTTTCATTTCACACATCTCACGTAACGATTCGCTACAATCTTCGCCTTCTTATCCACCTCAGCTCTTTCTCGCTCCAGATCTCGCACGGCAGGATGCATGTCCAAATATTCTCCTTCCATCTCGTGTAGCGAGACAATCTTCTCATCAAACGGCCGTGGCGGTAAAGGTTTGTCCACAGGACTCCATAATTCATGGACTGCAGTTTTATCGTCTATCATCTCTGATGGCCCTGGCGATGAATCAAGCTCCGATGATTTGCGTTCGTGTGGTATTGGCTTGGAGATGCTAGGTCGTGCAGGACGTGACCGTGCGGATCGACGACGTAGGAGGACGAAGAGCACAGTCAGGACAACGGCCAGTCCAGCGATTGCTGCAGTCACTATGCCTGCAATGACCGCTCTGGCTAGATGCTTTGAGGTGGCAGAAGATGTTGGGTTTGCATTGGTGGTTGTGCCGACTGCGTTGTTACGGTTTGGATGCGCGCCAAGAAGAGTTTCCAAATCCTCGTCGGAGAAACCGCCTGCTGGGGTTTGCATCGCAGCATTGCCATCTTCATCGCCTCCTATGACGTTCGATATACTCGGATGAATCTCATAAGGCGCTGCGCCTTCAGAAGGGTCGTAGTCCGTAGCCCACGTATGGTTGTTTAGCGAAAACATCCCCAATCCCTGAGCAAACATTGGAGACGTGTCACAGCCGGTGGCATCCCATGGCATGACTTGTTCGCCAATTGGTTGGACACCGCCAACGACGAGCATTGTGTGGTTACCCAATAGATTACAGCTATGCCGTGAGCGACGATTGCCATTTTCGTTCACGCGGATCCATCGGAAGGAGGGAATGGACAGTACGTAGACATTGCCGTCTGAACCTCCATAAGAGTTACCCCAGCCGCCAAAGACGTAGATAGAATGGCTGGTTTGATCCGGCGCACTGACAACGACCGAACAGCCCATGTAACGCCATGGTGGTACGTCTCCTGTCGCCGTTTGCTGATACCATGTCCCCCTGCCAATATCGTAGACGGAAACGTTCGCAAGTGGTAACTGAAACGAGGGATCGGCTAGGTTCGAACTCTCCAAGCCAGACGGAGCTCCCGCGACGTCTGTGAACCCTCCAAACGTAATCAGGACCCCCTGCGAGCCCAGAGACTCGATGAGTGCAAGGTAACCCTCTGCGACGGTGCCATCTGCGCTCATTTGAGATGTTGAGGAGTTTTTGAAAGTAGCGGATCCCTCGTTAAAGGCTACGAGGCCTTCAATCATATATGGCGTAGAATTTGTTTCGGCGTAGAAGCTTGGATTACTCAAGGGAGTAATAGCGCCACCGAGATAATAGCCTACAGAGTCTCTGGAACTCTGCGCAGACATGCCGATAAGTACACGCTGCACAGGGTCACCGCCTGGATTTATTTGCGTCCATTGACCTGAACCTATATTGTATTGATATACAGCGCTCGTTGGAGGTATACCTGGGGCACCAGGAGCCATACTGATGGCACCGCCAAAGAGATACACGCTAGCACCATCGGAAAACATGGTTCCATCATTGAGACTTGGAGCACTGGAGGCAAAAGAGGTGCCATTCTTGGATATTTGTCCCCATATCGAAGTGTTTGCGTTGTTGAAGGGGATCGACAGATCAATAGTATCTATGGTCGTGGGGATCGAAATCGATACATTGCCATTGTTTACCTAGCCTTGTCAGCACAAATCATGATGTACCGGCCCGCAACTGCTATCCAGGCCGACAAACCGTTCGCAATTCTCCTCCGTCGACATACAACTTGTCACCGACTACAATTGAGGAATGATAGATGCGATTACAAAAAGTACCATTGGGTTCCGTGACAGCCAGCGTCACCAGCAATGAGAGGCAAAAAATGAAGAGAATCGCACGGCTGGCCTGCATGACGGCGGCGAGCAACGACGCATCGGACGGTGGAGATACATGACGGACAGCAGCTGCTCTTGAAGAGACAGATGGGAGAGCCTGACTCGGCAAGTTGCCTTATCCGAGCGCATATTGCAGCCACGCGAGCGACGATAAAGATCCAAAAGATGGCATGGGGCTTCCTGCATCATCAACGTCTGAAGAGTTCATGCGATCCAGCAGAATTAGCGAGGCGAAGAATAAAGATGAAACCTGACCCAGGCCAAACATAATGGAAACCGGGGACGGCACGTGTCAGCGCATAGAGTAGGAACGGTGCGCGTCTGCATCGTAAACACCCGCTGCACCCCACAATGCACATTCACACTAGCCTGCTTTTGTAGCGATCGAGACAAGAATCAGCAAAGGACGAACGCTGTTCTTCTGTCCTGATTACTAGGTTATCGCGATTATGAGCTGACTTCTGCTGCTAAAGACCTTTGCTGTCTCATCGGCCGCTATGGGACTTGTGTGTCAACAACAGCACTAGGTCCAAATTTCTAGATTCTGTTACATACTAACAGCTTAAGGGTCGCTTCGGGTCGCAATCAACTTCAGACTATTCGGAACATTGTATAACGGTTTATGTTGTACTCGTTTCAAAAAATGAAGGCTTGGCAGGGTTTCCACTTAGACCCGCTGGTGCCGCCTTTGGCGTGGCTATTGAGACCAAATCTTTGGAAGCTACACAGACTCTAGTGTAGAGAATAGTCTGCGTGATGCTATATTGATAACCTAATAATCAAAGATGATTGCTACTAGCATTTGGTAGATTGTGGAAGATAATCATTCTCTCTCCTGTCTGGCGTTTGTCCTTGATATCTTTCTACAGAATATACTAGGTGCTAGAAATGAATAGGCGTTCACATGAGCAGAGATACATAGCGAGGGGAGAAAATAAAATAGAATTCATTAAACATATCATCATCTTCTCCGTCTTAGGTCAATTTCATAACCTCTAGCGCCTGAAGTCTTGCGGCGAGACGCGCGAAGGCAGCGGCTCACGGCCCCTTCTCGTGGCCCTGAGCTCGACTAGATATTCGTAGTCAACATCCAGCAGCTCTTGTAGATCCTCCTGGTTGAACTTCTTGATCCGCTCTTCGGCCTTCGCGAATCTCTTTTGCCATTCCTCATACTTCACCATTGAGGCTAGGGCGGGCTTCGTTACTACGAGAGCCTCCACACCTCGTCGTTCGGTTACGTGACTGATGCGTGTGCCATCTAGCATCTGATGTATATGTGCCCTCTGGCTGCTGCAGACCGGAAATCCAATCGACTGCTGTGAAGCGTTGACTAAGAAATCATCAAGTTTACGGCAGTTGAAGCAGCCGCAGCCTAGAGGGGTGTATGACCAATTTTCGGCCCGCGGTTCGATCTGCACGAAGCGTCTTGCAAACATCCAAAGCGTTGTCCTGAAAAGATTCCCATAGCGAGTCACCCGTTCGGACGACCAATCCACTGTTGCGATCAGAGCCTCAAGGAGTGGAAGGAAGAACTCTTCGAAAGCGACAACATCGACTATACCGGCTTCCGCCTCCAGCTTTGTGACCAATTTCCCTGCCTCAACCTCAAGATTTCGTCTATCAAGCATTACGAGCAACGTAGCGACGTCATCAGCGTTCGCCAGGCACTGCACAGTGCTCGGTAGCCCGCTAGATTCGGATCTCCCTCGTTTTGCCGCGCTCCGGCATTCAACTGAGAATGTCGGAAAAAAGCCATTGAACAAATCAAGGAGGACGTCAAAGGTATCGTCGCCCAATCGGTACCGCTTTGGATCTGTACCGCCCAAGAGGCGAGTGACAAACGCGACAGAAAAAGCAGTAAAGTTTCTGTGTGATTCGGCAACATGCAGATATTCTGAAAGAATCAGCGCGCAGTGCTCTGGTATCTCATCTACGTACTCGCTTAGAGGTTTCCGATCTGTTTGGGTAAGTGTGAATTCAACAAGATCGAGCCCATCCTCTCTGTCCAGTTCACCGGCGGTATCGAATTTATTCATGAAAGTCTCTTTAGCCCAGGCCTCAATTTGTAGGATCCTTGCATCGTCGCTTTGACCTTTTGCGTTCATCGATGCTTCAAAGCCTTCGACAATCGACACAAAAGCTCTATACTACCCGTGAAATGATGAAAGGCGCGAGATGACATTATTGATCCTGTGTAGGAGCATGCTATTAGGTATCATCGAATTTTTGGGGGAGTCTAGAAACTGCACTGTGCTGGGGCGAATGTTTAGAGACTTACCGAATATGGGTGGTAGGTAGATCGAAAAGAAACATGCCCTTGCCGATGCGTTCGAAGACGAGCGGGGACGGGGACGACGTGTTTATGGATTCTATGGCCATCTCGAACAAGGCTTGATCTTCAATTATGATGCTAGCTATCATAGGCCACTGAAATTTCGGGGCGGGAAAGTAAGCTTTCCTCGGTGGATAATAAACCCTCCTCTGCGCTTGGATCGATTGAGAGGTCTGAGATCCAGGGGGCGTTTGAGTAATGAGGACGGCAAGATGGTACAACTCCTGTCTCCTATTTTCGTCGTTGGGGTTCTCATGCAGCTTCTTGGAAAGCCGCAAACACCACGGATTTATGTCCACGATGCCTTGTTGAACATGTCGTGACAAGAATCGGGCAAGCGAGCTGTACGGAACGAGTACAGCGACCTACGCGAAGTTAGTGCGCGCTGGTCGACTAAATTTTTCGGAGCCAGGCCAAGCGATACTTACGGTATCATGGTAGAATTGTGTGGCAGAAGCCCCTTCGTTGCCAGTGTAACCTGCGAAGTCTTCCTTGTCAGGATCACGGGCAAAGGGGTCTCGTTGTACGATGTCTGTTCCGTGGATAGATATTTCTCTGGCCAGCACAGATCCGTTCAGGTCAATCATACGCTTCAGTTCGATCGAGTCCAGAATAACGTCATCAAGAGCATGCACCTTCTGGGTCCGATAACGACTGTGATACTCTTCACAAGAACCCATTACTTTGCGCTCCATGCTTGCGAGGTAGAAGCCAGCGTTAGCTCCAGCACAAACCTCTCGCAGATAATCCGCTTTAACTTTGTCTAAGCCTTTCAAAGACCGAAATCGCAGGTTTGCATCGGTATACTTATGATCAAGCTTGTAAGCTAGGAAATGTGGGGCTTTGGATGCCGGTCCTTCAACGCTTCTAGTCCAGGAAGACATAATTCCTTTCAACATCCTCTTTTCCCTTGAGAGCATAGCCGCTGATCTCTGTACCCCCTGGGAGAGATCAACAAGATTGTAGGTCAGCACCAAGCGATATCCGGAAGTGACCGCCTTGACCTCGTGGGTAACGTCGGCATACCTGGAGTGTGAGGATCAGCGCTGCCAGTCAGACTTCAGATGAGCGCGCATTCTCACCAAGCTATGTAGGCATAGTCAAACGCGCAAGCAGTCTCAAAGACTTTAGACACCCCGCGATGACTTGCTACGACGGCACCGCCTTCATATTCCGATGGCAAGCAAATGACTAGCGTCCCAAACATGCCAGGGGCCTTCTCCGTACTATCAATGTGTGAGAATGTTGAGTACGATGCAATAGGATTACTGCGTACTCTTTGTGGGGTTTGAACAACGCTCCTTTTTCATAAAGCAGCATTTTGTACAATTGCGCATCCACCAAAGCGGGCAACACGCATCCCAACTCCCGAGCCACCCGTTCGGTGACTTTCTGCATCACAGAAGGCCATTTCGGATTGCGCAGCACAAATTGATCAGGGTTCAATTGCCAAGTCTTCCTGACAGATTCGTCGACAACGGTTCTGCTACCTTGATGACAGAAATTGAGAGCTTATTCATTGGAAACAGGGATGGGACTTACCTTGACCGAAGGGAGCCTGATGGCACGTGCCTATTATGGCCTTCGCCTGTGCTTCCTGCAGAGGACATCCAATAGAGCCTACATTGTGCACAGAAAGGCCTGGCGATGTTGCTTCAGCCAAAACTCCAGATGTTGCGAATGAGCCTGAATTTTTGACGTTGTCAAGGCAGTCCTCAAGCGAGCGCCTAAGAGTGGTAGGATTTCCGTCGTTGACGTATTCTTCGTCAGGAAAGCTCGCGCTGGCTTCTGATTCGGCCATTTCGGGGATGGGCTGACTACTTTAGAGATTGTTGGTACCAAAGCCGTGGTTGGTCATTTATACTGACGCGTTCGAAGGCCTGTTTACGCGTCTCCAAAGGCAAACTTTAGGGGTCCCTGCGAGGGCGCTTTGGCCCCGCGCATCGTCCAGGTAACACATCCGATCTTTCCGGGTAATATATCGTGCATATCCGAGCAGAGTCTTGGCATGGTCAGGACTTTGCATGCCAACCTCTGTACTCCGTAGAGGTACAACGTATTGGCAGATATTCAGAACAAAACGAAAAAACCGCGCCATGAAACCTTTAATGAGGATCGTCCCATTAAGAAACTCAACTATTGAACGTTAGAATCTGCTTGAAAAGAGTGGTCCTATGTTGTAGAATGTCAGTCTTCTCGTGAATTGCCTGCTCGTTGTAAGTGTGGGTTGCAAGAAGTGGCTTTTAGATATTCAGTCGGAACTCTGGATTAAGCCCACTATCAGGGTACTTAGTAAGCAAAGTGTCTGCGTCGAAGACAACCCTCAAACAACGACGCTACTTCACGATACCATGTTGCCAACTCCAGTCGTGTCCCAGTTGACCCTTGACGAGAATCGCCGTTCAATTGCGAGGCATGTATTCAAGGTGCCACCATCACAAGTATGTTGTAGGTCGTGGAGTCAGGACCATGGTATCAAGTTCCACACACTCCAGCTCGTTCCCTCCGGTACAATAGCCTCAATCTCCGCAATTTTACCATCGCCAAAGATCTCTCTCAAGATACTCACAGCCGTGAGCTCCACTGGAACATCCACTTCAATGGTCCCTCCTCGTGTGACCAGTCTTCGATACTTGGCGGTCTTCATCAGCTCGGCGGTTTCTGCCTCTGAGTTCTTCCCAACCTTTTCCCGCCGCGTGGTCTCAAGCTTCAGCTTCCTATCGGCGCCTTTTCTGATCATCAATTCGGCGACTTTGAACCAGATTTCTTTGGTTTGTGACTTTTGAGAATCCTTTTTTTTCGTAGCATGAGAGTAGGAAAAGTGCCCAAACGGTGATATTACCGTAGATTGATACCCTTTCGTTCGGATTTGCCCCCCTGTCCAGAAGCAAGCGAACCATGTCAAAATCAATAAACTCCACAAGCTGCGGTAACCGAGTCGGGGTCACGACGTTTGGTCGAAGTGCGTAATCAAGGAGCGGGCGGCCTTTTTTATTACGCAGAAGATTAGGCGTTTTGTCCAGCTTCTCCTTGACATACAAGATGAGACGATTTTGGATCGTCAACGCAAGAAAGCTATTGTGGTTGCGTTCTTCAAAGTACAAACCAGTCGGTGAATCGCGGGCATTGGTCCAGTGATAGACCATCTCGTTCTCAGCGTATCCCGAGATAGTACGATCGAGTTGGTCCAGCAAGCTGATTTGTGGTGTTTTCTGCATAATTTCGAACTCATGGGCATAGAACATGAGTGCATCAACAAGCGAAAAGACGACGTTGAGCCGCAACTGAAACTCATCCTTCAGTGGCAGGCTCTTCGCTCTAGCAAGCTCTACGTGACAGAGTGCTTGATGAGCATCCCATTTGGTTGTACCTTTGTTGGTCGCGCGTTGAACTAGTTCTTGGTGCATTTCCTTCTCCATAAGAAAATCTCTTACAGTCCTATGAAGAAAGTCCACTTGGTAGTCGAGCTTTTGGTCGGTGATGGTCTCATTTAGCTCGAGCAAATCGGTGCATAGAAAGTTGATCCGATCTCTGACATTCCCATGTATATGCCTAAGCTGGGTGGAAGACATTGGCATAACCGTCCTTTCAAGCGCATAGCCTGGTTCGCTATGCTCTTTCTCGAGGTAGCGATAGCAAGCAACGGAGAGTGGCTGCACGGCATGGGTCGTCAGAAGGAAGACCTTAGCAGATTCCGTCCGGTGTACTCTGTCAATTCTGTCGAATATTCCTTTGAAATAAGACTCCAGAGTGTCTGGCATTGCGTCGAGTCTAGCTTGGAGATCTTCTAGTTTGTTTTGATCACCCAACCCTTTTAGAATGTCGTTGACTATTAAGTAGACCCACAGGAACACGCCTAGAGCTCTTTCGATCACTTCGTGAACGAATAAACCATATCGTTTGTCTGTTCGTTCTGCTTGCGTAAATCTTTTGTCTTTTTCTAGTATATCCTTCACGAAGCGCTCGATATCACGCTTCGTATATCTTTCGAGGAGAAGTGAGCCATCACAATTCCCTCCGGCGAAAGCTACTCTGAAAGCATTCCAAGGCCGGCTGGCGAGGCACAATTTGATATCTTTAGCTTTTGCCAACTGTTGAAGTCTGTCTATGATGTCAGTGGGTCGTCCATCATATTCGTCCAAGCCATCGATGAAAATGCAGAACTTTACTCCAGGCATGGCCTGGTTTGCGATGGTGACAAAAGCTTCATCGAGTTCTTCAAGCGTCCATGGATTGCTCTTTTCGCGATACATAGTGACATTGTCTTCTTGCCATCTCCCTTCGCAGACAATCGGAATGAGACTGGGGCACCGTCTGAGAATTTGGAACAGTAGCGACTGAAACAGACCTTCTTTGGACCTCTGCATAGGCGATCCAGCAGCCCAGAAGAACCAGGAAATCAGCACGGGTTTCGCGGAAGGACCGGCCCAATCTTGGAGATACTGGCCCACGGTCTGATTTCCGACGAGAAACTTCATGAGAGTAGACTTTCCAGATCCTGCTTTTCCAGAGATCCAATGAATACCATTTTGATTTTGAAGCCAATTTTTGAAGCCTGTGGGTTGCATTGAAGGGTCTTCGGAGTCCTCCAACATCCAATCGAATGTCTGGGCATGAGCTTTGTGGACGTCGTTAAATCTCCGCTTCCATTCGTCAAACTCAAGACTTCTGAGGATTCCCTCTTCATTAGCCACTCTATGACCTTCTTCCGCCAGGCCATTGAGTTCTTGAATCAGGATCTGGGCGCGATTACTGTCTTCGGCCTGTCTCTCAGCGTTCCTCCGAATGTCAGCCTTTAGCTGCTCCATATGGTGAACGCTCTCGAGTTGCATTCTTGTATGCTCCTTCGTTATGTCGTTCAGTCGCAGGGATAGTGTAGATTGCTGGTTGCTAAAGTGAAAGAGTCAGTCGAATTCCACCAATCCAACCAATACGTACGTCATCATTCTTAGCAATCGAGAGTCGATCTGCTTCTGTATCTTGAGTAATCGTGTCTCAATGCCTTTGATCTTTCCATTTTTCCGTGCACTTTTGATGGCATTCTGAAAGCTTTTCCAGTGTGTTGCATCTGGGGGCACCTCTAATTCCGCGAGGAGGTTTATCAATTCTTGTGCTTCTTGTGCGCATGAATCAACGAGCTTTCCAACTGCTATTTCGTCTGGACCTAGCCTCTGAAAATCTCGGTCTCTCAATGATAGCTCCCTGCACAGGACGTCGATATCCCTTACAATCTCACGGCTGGTCACATTATCTTTTGTCGCACCATTGGCGGAATGATATATTTCTTGAGTCTGTGATAGTAACTTACACCCAAAATCGACAATCTGGATTACGGAGCTCACAACACTAAGGGCGGACAAAGGATCGAGCATTGTAATCAAAAGTCGGCTTTTACCATAAACACTTATGCGACTCCCTCTGATCCTCAATTGGTTGGGTGTATTCGAGCAAGGCAAGCATAGATTTAGCAGACCATCCGACTGAGGTTCCCTTGAGCACCAATGACAAAGTGTACGATTTCCGTTCTTGTATGACGAAAGGATACGAGTCAGATCTTCGGCCTCACGCTCTCGAGGCAACACGACGTTTGGGTTAAAAAAAAGCCCGCACCCTTAAACTCCAACCTTTCGTGAATACACAACCGGAAGGCTTAATAAAAGGGTTACACCTGGTTATCCGAGGTCGCAAAGAGAGGAAATTCTCTCTCGCAGATATTGAACGGTAAAATATCTTGATCACCTGGGCCTTCTAGGGCACGGCAGGTGCAGTACGGTAGGTAGGATAAGCTTAGTAGGTAGGAATCGTATCTTTCTTACTGCACGACAGATGCTGTAAAGCAAATTCAATTATCATGCTTAACATGTAATGAGGAGAGAGACTTGATACCCGTAGTCGAGAATCTCGTGAGAATCAGATTATGGGTGGTATCATTGCTGGTCCCATTGCGATAATAGATGTCATCAGGTGATAAAATTTACACGTGTCCCCAGGGTATACAATGTCCGATAAGTCCGGCGATCAGATTACTTAGGTTTTAGGGTTAGGTCTGTTGTAGTCCCGATAATTTTAGGGTGAGACCCCTTAGAGTTCATAAGGTAGAGTAGATTATTATACAATTGTCAACTCGAATAGAAAGGAGGATTCATTTCACTGTGCACAGACACGTGTCGTCTCTCGAAGCAGCATTTAGTCCCTAGTGTCTGCTTGTCAACGCAGTAGTGCCCGATCCAGGATTTCCTTGTACCTAAGGGATTCCTCGGCATTGTGTCAAATGGTGATCGAGTTCCTCTCTCAGCCGCAGCCGCCTCAGCAATTCTCGCACACGTTCGCATAGATTGTGTTTACCAAGGTGATCTTCAAGCGTCCGGGAATGTCCCCATCCGAGAGTAAGTCGCTTTCATTTTCACTCCCCCCTGGGGACCCATTGGCCAATATCAACTGCTTGCATTGCCCATCAGGACCTCCATCAGGAAATTAGGTCATTTAGCTAATGACTGGACATGGACAGCACGTATACTATCTTTGGAGGGATCGACGGGAGCCTTTCATGGAGTAACACCCTCTGGCAGGTGGTACCGTCCCTCGGCACATAGGGCTGACCCCGCATCTCAGGCGACAGAGGATGATATAGATGTAGACACATATGGCAACCAGACGAGAACGCTCCAGGGCACAAAAGGAGCGTTCCAAAAGCCTTGGCATAGAGATAAAAGGTGGTGGGTTCGGTGGCCAGCACGAGCGTGGCATGTCACCGGGCAACGTTTTATAAATCGGGTAGGCTTTCTCGAGATCTTTGTCGCGTCCAATCTTCTGAAAGGAGGTCACATTGAGGGGGGCAATCGCTCCTGCTCAATTCCGCGGAGATGTTCCAGAATTGATCTTTGCTGTTAACATTCTTGGTGAATTTTCTCGGAACATTCACCTCGAGAAGATCCGACCATGACATGCTAATTCCGGAATCTCGTGTAGGGGCGGAGGTTAGAATTCCGACCAGCTTCATTTTGGTGGTCACGTTGGCCACGCCATGCCTGGCGAAGGTTCCAACGCTCGGGAGGGTCTTCTAATGATCTTTTCCGACCCTTCCTGCAGAGCTACCTAAATCTTTTACTAGTGTTTCTTCCTTTTGCTCTTGCCGCGGCTGCTACTCCTATGGTCCCAAATGTCGTCTTCATTCTTAATTTCTTGGCCATAATCCCGTTATCTGGTGTCGTGCATTTAGCGTGCGAAGACTTGTCCGCGAATTTGGATCCAACACTGGGAAGACTACTTGTCGCCTTTTCGGATAACCTCATTGAGCTTGTTGTAAGTAACTCACCCATACTACTAGGCCTTTGGACTTTGTTGATTTTGGCAAGGTTGGCATAGTAGCTCTATATAAAGGTGAAACACGCCTGGTGCATCTGAGTATCACTGGCAGTGTTTTGTGCTACTCTCTACTTGTGAGTGCTCCGATGGTGATCCTTGCTGCTGTGATTGGTTACTAAAGAGGCCAGATAATGGGCTCGTGCTTTTTCGTCAGTGGACTGAGGTATAGACAGCAAGTATTCAATACTTTCGCTACGAGAAGTATTACTTCACTCACCCTCCTTGCGTTCTGTTGGATCTTGATACCATCAGTTCTCTACAGTGTGGTGGGAGGGTACGCAAAGATCGAACTTTTAAGTCACGTAATTGCGATAACACTCTTGCTACTATATATCTTGTACCTCTTATTCACGCTCAGAACCCACAGACCCCAATTCTCCGACGAAGTCGGCAGTGACGAGGAAGATGCTTCTGCCGAGACTGCCACCTTGTCGCTTGGACCTACCGCAGCCACCGTTTGGCTCGCGGTCAGCCTTACGTGCGTCACTCTCTGTGCGGTAGCCCTGGTGTCGAGCATTCAAAATTCGAGTTGGAAGGAAAGAAAAACATTCGTTGGCTTTGTACTGTTTCCTTTTCTGGGGAATTTCACCGACTACCTGTCTGCTTGCACCGTTGCATTGAAAAATACAATGGATATCACAATCCTCGTTACCATCGGAAGCAGTATGCAGCTCTTGCTCTTCACTTTTCCCGTCTTGAACATCCTGGGGTGGATCATGAGCAAGCCAATGACCTTTTGTCTCGACCTCTTTGAGACTGTAATCGTCTTCCTTGGTGTATTTATCGTCAACGGTCTGGTCTCGGGCGGGAGGAGCAATTACCTAAGTGGCGCAATGTGTATTGCTCTGTAAGTCTCTCGTGCTGAAGAGGATGCTGCTCTGACATCATTCAAGCTATGCCATCATCGCTCTTGCAGCGTTCCTCCATACAGACGAGATGGATGCTTGTCCATGGCCGACCTAAGCGAATCACTGGCACTCTATTCAGATTGACACTTCTCTCTACTGCTGAATCGACCTCTTCGATTGACAAGATAGGATGCAGAGGCCGATAGTACCTACCGAAAACAAAGTCCAGCGCGTATGTAGAATCTCTCGTTGAAATCTCTGAGATAGTGCTAGAGAGTATTTGAATCATCTTCCTTGATTCAGAGGGACTTTATCGCATTACAGGTGTGATGTAGTTGCCAATAGGGGAGGGGCGTGTATGGAATGGAATTATGGGCAACGATGATAGCGCAAGGTGGAATTAAAATATCTTACCAAAGCCTTCCTGTCTCCCGTTCAATTCCAAAAAAACAGTGAAAAAATTGCCGCAACATCTCCAAAGCAGCCGGATCTCTAGAAGCCAGTTCAAAAAAAGTTGACGCTTTAGTCTTATGTAATTCATGAGAACTGCCGCCATCCCTTTTGGCATGCTCTGGTTCTGTTCAATCGAATCGCCATGTCGTTCTGCGAGAAGAAGATAATCCGACGATTATCTTTACGAGCGAGGTGGTCTGCTGTTATATACTTTCATTTCTACACCTATGTTGGTCTCTGCACGTATTGATGTATACACTATGCTCGCCCATCTTACCTCTAACTTCGAGGAGCACAAGTTCGCTGGTGAGTATGATAGGAAATATGTTATTTGATCGATAGCAAACTTGCATCTTTCCTCAGTGTAGCAGTACTACGCGTGAAATACGCCTTTGTAAGGAAGGCCTAGTCTTGTTTATGGAGAGAGTCTACGAGGATTCGACGTTGGGGCTGGCAAGCATGAATAAATTGCAATGCATTGGCTTAACGCTAGATACTCTCTTTACTAAATAATCGGTTTCTGCTGCTGATAGACAGCCGTATAAATAATTTTATGGTACTTCCTCCCAAACGATCCCATCATGGCGAGATTTTCTTGAAGAAGTCTAGTCTCAGCTACGAATCTCAGCTACGTAGCACCGCCACCCTCACACAGGCGTGACTCCACTTTCACTCACCCACCGCTCCGGCATCACAAGGCAACATGAAGGATTGTGATCATAATCCATCGAAGATCCTGCCATCCTATGAACCGATGTTCAGGGACAGCAATGGACTCCTTGCGCAAAGTACAATGGGCAGATATCAGAATCGCCTTGACAGCAGACATGCAGATCTCGCGCATAGATAACCGCTGAGACTTTGTCTGTGCTCCGCCAGAAGCCAGAGCACATGTCCTAGCTGGAAGGCGTCTGTCCGAAAATTCATACTCTTGTGCTGCAAAAAATGTTGTTGCATACTAGTGTACATAAGATGAAACGAGATCCCATCCTCGTCCATTCTACTCATCTATTTATATTAGACTGGATCATCTACACCTCGGCTGAGAGCTAATTGCCATCTTCCCAGGCTGCTGCTTTTTTATCTGAGATGATATGAAATGCAGGTAGATTCACCATGGCGAATGGTGGGGCATGGCCGGTTTAGCATTGTTAGGGTTAGGGTCGGCGTATCCGACAATCTTTTTCGTTCCAGAATTCTAGTCTCCGTCGCCCTTCTCCATCTCAGCTACAACATTTCATGGCTGAAAGTCTCACCGCTGGCACAAGCTGGTGCAAGATGCCTATAATCTGTACGAAAGACCGCGGACTCAATGCCTAGATAGACTTGAGCGGCCTAGCCTCGGCGTCTATGATTAGCGGCAATGGCGGAGGCATTTGCCATACTCGGCGTGGTTCAAGCTGCGCTGGCTCTGGTCAGTTATGGTGGAAAAATTGTCAAGCGTTTGGACGAGTTCAACCACAACGTCAAAGGCCTGCCAGAGAGCTTTGTAAAGATACGTAATCAGCTACCCCTACTGCTGAGTATCATCGACCATTTGCAAAGACAAGCGAGCAACGGTGAATTGAATGCAGACACAGAAGCACTCCTCATGCCAGTGTTAGACGGCCTTCGTAAGGATATCACAGGCTTCGACGAGACCCTCCTCAAGGTCTTGCCATCACCGCACGCTTCGAACAAGGAAAAGATCACCAAGGCAATTAGAGGTGTTGGCATTCAGAAGAAAATTGACGAATTTCGCTCGAGCATTCAAGACTACCTCAATACACTGACAGCTTTCCAGCACACGCGCCATGCCGACTCTTTTCGTGAGTTAATAGCTATGATCGAGGGCCGAGTTGAGAGACCTATGCAGCCACCCAGTTATGAGACCCTGGTAACCTCTGTACCAAAGCCAAAGCTAGATCCGGTCTGGATGGTCAAATATGATCTCGAAGAAGATTTTGTTGGTCGCGATGGTATCATGAGTACAATTGAGAAACAATTGACGGAGGGCAACCACCGAGCGGCGCTTGCTGGCATCGGCGGGGTCGGGAAGTCTCGTATAGCGATCCAATACTCGTACCGACATCGACAGCTGCATCTTGATAGCCATATTTTCTGGGTTCACGGAGGTAGCAGATCACGGTTCGAGTCCGATTACCGCAATATAGCCAGACTGCTCGACCTGCGCGATCGTGAAGATCCCGACGTGGACGTTCTTAGACTGGTCACTGACTGGTTAAGTGACGAAGGGAATGGGCCCTGGTTGATGATTCTAGATAATGCTGACGACCGTGATCTCTGGCTGGGGTCTCAGAAGAAATCTTCTCAGGCTAATAATGCAGTAAAGCCACTTATCCAACATTTGCCTCGATGCATTGAGGGATTTTTACTAGCCACTACAAGAGACCGCCAGCTAGGTCATCTACTACTTGAAAAGAAACAGCAACCATTGCCGATCTCCAGGCTCGAGCCGAAAGAGGCACAATCGTTGCTATCTACCAAGCTCTCAGACCCGCAGCTGAGACCGGAAGGAATCGAGGAGCTTGCCAGAGAATTAGAGTACCTTCCCCTGGCCATCACCCAGGCCGCCGCATACCTTGAGCAAACCGAGATTTCTGCGTCAGAGTATCTCGATATGTTTCGAGCAGGCCAGTCGGACATACCGAATCTGCTGGAAGAGAGCATCTATGATCCAAGTCGAGACCACGAAAGTTCCAATTCCGTCTTTCAAACATGGCGATTATCCTTCGAACAATTAACAATGCAGAGTCCCAAAGCAGCAGACGTACTAGCCCTGATGGCCGTCCTCGATCGGCAAGCGATATCGTCTGAGCTCATACAGGTTCCAGGCGGGAATGTGCTAGATCAAAAAGCCGCAATCGCCAGGCTGAAAGCGTTCTCTTTGATTCAGGAAGAAAGTTCTTCCAAAAGTTTTAGTATTCATCGATTAGTACAGCTTTCGACGCAAAGATGGTTAGCCGACCACGGCAAGCTTCCACACTGGCAGAAGACCGCCATCAGCGTTCTCGCGCGAGCATTGCCCGAGGAGGTAATCTTCGACCTATGGGCGTTGATTCAAAATCTAGACTCACATATTCACACTGTGCTTACTTATAAGTTTTCCGAGCCATCTCCGCTGGTTGAGAGAGCGCGTATTCTGCATTGCCTCGGGCACTATAGCATGGAACAAGGCCAACCAGAGGCAGCTCTACACTGCTTACAGGAATCTCACCAGCTACGAGAGGAGCATCTCGGAAGCGAAAACGAACTGACGCTAGAAACCTTAGGACTGGTTGGGCTAGCCTACAGGAACCTGCGTCAAACCGAAAAAGCACGTAAAGTTCTTGAAAAGTTTCATGACTCAACAAACCGTGTCTTAGGCCCTCGCCACCGCCTGACTCTGAAGGGCAAGTCACGACTCGCAGCTTGCTATAATATGGAAAAAAGGCCAAGGGAAGGGAAAGACCTTGTTTTAAAGACATTGCAACTTGTAGAGGAGGAGTTTGGTCCAGATAGTGAAGACACGATTAGACTCCTGACAAGCTTAGCTTACTGTTGCAACAAACTACGCGAGTGGGAGGAGGCAGAAGACATTGGCCTTCGAGTCCTTAAGCAAAGAACAGAGCAAAAAGGACCAGATCATCCCGAGACACTCACAATAATGGTCACTCTAGCATGGACATACCGCGGACAATCGCGCTTCCAAGAAGCTGAGAGTTTAGATAGCAAAGCGCTGTCCCGTCGACGTGAGACCTTAGGACCTGATCATCCCAAAACTCAGTTGTCAATGGCGAACTTGGTCAAAAGCTGCGGCTGCATGGGTGATTGGGAACGAGCGAGAGGGCTACAACGAGAGATTGTAGAGGCGAAGCAACGGAAACATGGTGCTCATCATGATAAAACTAAACACGAGAAGAAGGGCTTGGAGCTTATGGAGGCTGATTTGAGGAATAAGATCGATGAAAAGGCTGCGATCAGGTGGTTACTTGGAAAATCTCAGAAAGTTCCGACAGATCGTAGGAGAGGACCGACCAGGGAGTCGAGGGATATTCAGAGGTCCAGCACTAACAGGAGCTCTCATAGCTACCAAGATTCGGCAGTGCTTAGCAGAAGTGCCTCTAGCGTATCTATGCCTCGCTTCATGAGTAACGAATGGATGACACCTGTTATCTCGCCAGGCACTCGAAGACACTCCCGCACGCCCGGTCCATCGAATCCTGAGATAAAAGATGCTCGTAGCGAGGTAATCCGCCGATTGCAAGCAGTTCAAGAGGCTCAAGCGGAATTAGGGCGCTGGAACCGAGACCTGGCGCAACACATCGAAGGGTTCGCTCGTGGCACGAACACGATGAGATCCGCCGATTTCAATATCCTGCGCCAAGATCACAAAGAAGTCGTACATGGCAACCTGAGAAAAGCTCAAGCAGAGCATGAGGCCGCGAAGGAGCGTGTTAGGAGTCTGAGCAACAGCCAGTATCAAAGAAGCTGAAGATGCAAAGCGTGATGGGCACCTATTTCATCAACCTCGGTCGTGAATGGCACTACGAAACAATAGCGTGAAGAGCTTTAATGCTCGGATCGAGCTTCAATCTTCGCTTTTGGCTTCACAGCAGACTAGCAGATATCTTACCAGACTACTCTCTTCCCCTAATAAAACTTTCTTGTCGTGATGAGTAAGAGCACGCAGTGAAAATTATCTATAAGAAAAAATCTCCAATCTTCAGGAACGACAGAACTCTTCTCATTTTCAACCGCGCATCAATTCGCGGATCTTGACCGCAAAATTCGAGACACTGTATCATAGAAGACGAATTGAATGAATCAGAAATTCGTAATCTTTTACAATAGTGACATATGTGCTGACTGATTTGACACCTTCCCTGTAAACGTATCTCAATTGTGCAGTAATCCAATGATTCAACCTGGAATGTCGCCCTCCACGAAATATGCATGACCTGTCTTTTCTCCTCTCAAATCGCAGTGTCAAATCAGGACAAGGCTGAATGTGTAGGGTATTCCTCTATCGAACATCTTAACGTATATTGCAGATGCTCTTTTTGCAAAGATACGAGAGGGTGTTGGAATAAACTTCGGGGCAATTTTGAGCATTCTCTTTCGAAAAGGCTCGTGGAGACAATTTTACATAAGGCGAGATACTGTACACGAATTTTGGAGACGCCTGACTAGGCCTGCATTTAAAAAAGGAAGTAAAATACAGTATACTGAGCAATCATAGCATTTAGTCGGCAGCGCGGAAAGTTATGAGTGAGGTCAGTCTCGCCGTTTTCGTCAACATGCCACTGTCATTATATTCATCGGCGCCAGCGACGGAGAAGACCGAGAAGTGGAAGTGTTGCGTTTCACAAACTATTATGAATAGCTATGTCACGAGTATAGTAGCTATTCTAATACTTCTGCACTAGAAGTGTCTTTGCTAGAGACGGGCTGAGGAGTGCTAGAGGTGATGCTGGTGATACCGCATGATATTGGTAGGCTTAGGTCACACTGCGCACTTCATCGCACCTTTATTTGTGGAATCAGTAAGGAATTATAATTCGGCCACACGCACACTACAGACGTTAGTATTCTTATGTCGGATGGGCCTTTCCGTTCCTACAGATAATCTGCGACAATTCAGACGGCGCCATTCCGCAAGTCTGAGTAAGGGCCGGCTTGCATTATCCACTCAGCATTGCCATGAGTCTTCTGTCAGGGCGAGAGCAATGTAGTCACTATCGTTGATCACGGAAAATGAAGATCATGCCTTGAGAAGCGGTGATTGTGGAATTGACGATAGGAGGGTGTATCTGAAGGTCGTGCAATGAACCTGGGATTGAGGTTGGAATACGAAGGCGTGATTGTATTTCATACTTACTCTCATGAGCTATGGCAGTCTTGCTACCAAGTAACCGATTATTAAAGTAGAATTACTGAGCGATTGCGCGTCCAGCTGAATGGTCCGTAAAAAGTATCGTTCCGTCGAACTCGAGAGTTCTTTTGTGCCAGTAAAATTGACAGGCCAAACAGCTTCCGAGCATACAGCGGCCCTCATCCAAAACAATCAGACCACATCCAGTGAAGAAATAAATAATATCTCACTCCTCATCACGTTCCAAAGGTGTGAAAAGTATTTGAGCTCTTTCCTTGCGCTGCGACTTGGAACACCTCCCCTAAGCCCTTCAGTGATCGACCATTTTCCTTAAATGAGTATCTCCACTGAGCATGGCGCCCGCTAGGATACAACAGCATCTTCGCTTCTCGCCTGTCATCGTCGATCCTAGATTCGGGCGATTTGATTGCTTCCAACATGTATGAGACGATGCAGAGGGGCCTTGCGTTGATGTATGGTGCGATCAAGGCAAAGGTAAAGAGGAGAAGGTCGTTGGCTCGAAACTGGCACTGAAGCAGAGGAGGGTGGAATCAAGCGACTCAGTGGACGGCTTGTCAGATGCTTCAACTGGGTGCACCAATCGTGGTAAGAGAATCTTCTAGAATGTACTACTCGATTGCACAACCAATCGGCGCCGTGATGCCACAAAGCTCTGTCCCATTGGTTCGATTTAGACTCGATGGTTTGACCAAGGGTTTTCTCTGCTGCGACACAAAGATATTGAATCGAGCTGAGAGTGATTGGTCTATCAAAGTTCTTGATCCCTCGACCTTCTCGATTGGTGTCTGCTACTCCGGGCTTTTTGTGGCGGGATCTGCTGCTGATAGTATCTCTACTATCGAAGGATTTGGCCTGATACGTGCAAAAGACAGCGGGGTCTGTCCGTACCTGTCTTCTGCACTTTTGTCGGCCCCGTTCTGTATCAGAAGCTGCACAACCTTTTCCCGATTCCTTGAAGGCGTTCGGTCTCGGGTGAGGACTGCTCGATGCAGGGGTGTTTGTTGATGTTCCGTAGTTCTTGCCCCAACGTCAGCCCCTTTCGCAAGCAACAGTTCTGTTATTGTCGGGTAGCCCATTCTAGCTGCAGAATGTAATGCAGTATTTCCTCTGTCGGTGCTCGCATTACAATCGGCTCCTCTATCCAGAAGCAGCCGTGTCAATGCTTCATGGCCTCTAGAAGCTGCCGAATTCAATAGAGTAACGTTGTTACCAACGCGGGCATTACAGTCGGCTCCTCTATCTAAGAGTAGCCGCATGACTGCCTCGCGGCCTTCGCAGGCCGCCACATGGAGGACACCAGTCGTAATTTTAGCTCCTTTCTCTAGTAGGAACCATATAGTTGCCTGATGCCCTTGAAAAACTGCGAGACGTAGTGCTGTCCCTTCTGTACCTCTTGCCTCGATATTTGCCCCCTTCTGTAGCAGAAACTGTATAGCTGCTTGATGCCCTCCGTCAGCTGCGAGATGTAGCGCTGTATTATCGTCACCATATGTTCTTGCCTCAATATTGGCTCCCTTTTGAAGTAATATCTTTAACATCTCCGTATCCCCCATTTCAGCAGCTTTGAGAAACGGACGTTCTTTCAATCCCCTCGTAAGCAAGGATAATGTAATCCGTGATCCTGGCATTTCGTTCTTATGTTGCGATTGAGAGGATGATTTGTTCTCGGAAAGCTTCGGAAAGCCCTGGGAATGAGGCAAAACTCTGTGAGTGCTGTCGTTGTATTCAGGTTGCGCTACTAGGACTAGAGAAGAATGACTCTGAGAATAGTGGTTGGTATGAATCTCAGAAGTATTTTCGCCATGATCACCCTGAAAGGTACGTCCGGAGCCATCACTTTCATCGTCTAAGCTGTCTTGATCGCTGACGATGTCGTCCAAGTTGTCTTGATCGCTGAAAATGTCGTCCAAATTGTCTTGATTGCTGACGATGTCGTCCAAGCTTTCTTGATTGATCGCTGAAAATGTCGTCCTCAGGAGGATCCTCTTCAAGCTTGCCCGCCGCAACAGCTTCTTGAAAGCATGTGATGATAAATTGACGCTTCTCAGTGATAACAAGAGGAGATATGCCAACATCTTCGAGTTCCCGGCGAAGCTCCTTCCAAGTTGCATTGTCATTTCGAGCGATAGAATCTATCGTTTCGGTTGACAGTGTGGATCCCTCTCGCTTACCGGCACGAACCTCGGTGATTAGCAAGTTGAGTTTATGTTGAAGCCGTGCATGGGAAGAACTAGCAGCTATTAGAAGGATGGTGAAAGGTGAATGGGTTCAGCGCACAGATTATTGAATGCATCGAGCAGGGTGACATTCGAAATCAGCCTCGTCCTTATGGTGTTCATGTCTTCCATTCCAAAGCCCAGTCTATCAAATGTCCGCTGAGTATTCGTTCCCAAGCTGTCATATTTGGCCAAAAGCTTATTCAAGTCCTGAAGTACACTATGACAACCACTTCTCGATAGCTCCAGCTTCCTTTTCTGTTGTGAATCGAGTTCTTGCTCGGACAGTAGCTCTTCTGTCTCTTTTATTACATTATGCATAGCTCCAACCTCGTTAGCAAGCTGTTTATAATTTCCCGGCGAGTCTTTGCATTTCTTGTAGACAATCCAGCAAAGCTGACCTACAGCGAGAAAATCGGTGACACCATAACCAAAGCTCATGATTATATGCCTGAAATGAGACGGAAGGCGCTTCTCTTCTCTGGTGGTTGAAAGAGTAAGAATATGGTTGCGGTAGCCTTGGAGCCTTGCTTACCCCGCGATTTTTTGGCAACTCCAAACGGGACGCTCCCCTGTCACGCTAAAGAAGGCATGTAGAGGCTAGGCCTAGCAAGGCGCCCGATGGTCCGTACCAGTGGTCTAGAGGCCTGGACTGGTCCAAATTGAAGCTATATGAATGGTCCACGGTTTTTCCAAACTCTGGACTAGTCCCGACCATAAACCAATGGTTCGGACCACTGGTCCTACTGGTCTAGAGCCTCTTCTAAGGCTTCTATAGTCTCGTCGTCCTGTAGACTATCAATGATAGCGTATATCTGCCTCCCTGAAGATACCCAGTCGAAATCGTAATTTCAGATACTCTAACGGCTTAATAGGTTACTGCAAATATCCGATAGCTCAGATTCGATATCACTAGGTGCCATGATAATGATATAACTAATGAATAAATTGTTGAATAATAATGAGGTGGGTGGGTAGGCGAGATCTGATTTCACGCTAGCCTATTACTACTAAAAATACACCTATCGGGATCAATTATTCACGCGAAATCAGACCCCCAAAGTAGATAGCTGGATCATCAGGACTATTGGTCCGGAGCAGTAGTCCAGACACCTTAGACCAGTCCAGGACTATTTATCAAGACCTCGGACTGGTCTGGACCAATCCACAATGGTCCAGGACCATCGGGCGCCTTGAGGCCTAGGCTTCATTCAACATCCCAACTGAAACGAGAAAGACGAGTCCTCTCCGACACGACTACCTAATTTGATGGTCGCTATCACTTTAGAGATTCAGGAGGAGGTTATGTTAAACGATAAGAAAGCTATTAAACGTCAGACCAATTGCATCACCAATCATTAAACACTAGCGCGGTTCAGCTTTGTAAAAGGACTTAGAGATCGAAGATGTACCGGCCTTGCCCCCTCAAGAGGATAAAGTGAGGCCTAAGACTCAATGCGAATCTACGCTAGAACCTTAATGAACGTGCCTCTCGCGAACGCAAGGCTTGCCTGACATGTGGCATACCTGAGAAGAATAAGCGTACCGACTTAGAAAAGTCATCATGCCGCTGCTTAATTACGATGTGCAAAAAATGAAAAGGAGATTTTAATTCTTTTCGGACCGCATCGAATAGTCTTTGAAGAAACTCAGGGATAGGCAAGCGTAGGTCCCTAGAAGGAACTCGAATTAGTGGCTGCAGTAGGCGCCTAAGTGAGGTTCTATAGAGAAATAGCCTCACTGACCTGAAAAGATAATCTAACCGCTGCTTATATAAGTCATCGCCCAAAGGTCAAGTGTCGCATTGAGGAGTGCATGAAATATCACCCCGATCGTTTCAAGGAGTAAGACCAATGCCAACGCGGCTTATTAATGTTAGTCCTCGTGACGGATATCAAGATCCGTTCCTACATAAGTCTAACGGCAAATCCAGCCAATGCATAATCCTGAATTGCCTGAGGATCCTTACAGCCCATCTTCACGGCAATGGAGGACTCAAAGTCTCACACGAGTCAAGTTGCCTTCGATGCGCTCCCTCAGACAACTGCAGATACAGTGTTAAGAACTTTCAACTTGGAAAATAGTTCTCTATGGGTGGATGCTCTATGTATGGTATATGATACAAGATTCCGTCAATGGCGACGACTAGAAGCGGAAATCGTCCAAGGTGAGTCAGATATATGGTAACGCATTTCTTACCATCGCAGCAGCCGACGCCAGCGACAGCCACGATGGTACGCTTGCTCGGCGGTCGGAAGCTTTTTTACTACACAGGACACTATATAAATGGCCTGACTGGTGGTAATGCGGCTCGGTCTTCCTCTCTCTACCGGAACCGCTAAAGGCTAAGGATTATTTCAGCGTACGACGGTGTCGGGTCTTAAACTATAACGGAGAGAAGGTAAACTATGCGTGCAAGGCTGGGAACGTCTAGGGATGTCTGGAACTCATGCAACATCCCTTTATGGAGAGTCTGGTATCGGCCGGTTCTGGTCCCACAATGTTCTTCTAAAGTAGACGTATGGCCTCTTCCTATCGGTGCAGTAGAGCGTCACGCACTTTCATAAAGGAGACCCATCTTGCGGTGGAGATATGCGTAAGACGCAGGAGGACACCAGAAGCCGTCGCATTTTCAAGACTTCTCTCTCCCTCATAAGAGCAGTCCTGCAGCACCAGAAGATCGAAGATCTCGGCCTGTCATCTGACATCTTTCACTCGCTACGGCTGCGAATGGTGTGTCCAGGCACAGGAAGGAACACAATCAAGCGTGAATCGACTTTCCTGGCAACCTCGGGGTACGAGTAGTCTCGCTTCACCCTCGTCACGGCCGAGGAATTCGAACTCTAGACTCCCAACACCATTTATAGTATCTTGACCAACAGTTGGAGTCGGCACGCGATTGGCTTTGAGAGGAAATTATTATCACTATCATCAAATCCAGCTGAGCTGCTCCGTGTCTTCGTGCGTGCGCTGATCTCGTTGGTCATCTTTGTTTCCTTAATCTGACTAATCCTTCTATAAATTCATTTGTTCATGGGAGAAAAGTCGGGCGCGGGCTCTCTATTCGCAAGGGTGGAACAATACATTCTTGCACTGTTGCGTGGCGCTAGATTCCCAGGGAAGTTATGGCGACGTGCTCCGTTCTTCATTGGTTGGCAGTGGGAATAGTTATTGATGATGTTCCGAAAATTGATCGTAAGACGGGACCCGACTATCGAATCTCGCGTGAGATCAATTGGGTGCTTATGGTTTTCCAGAAGTGTGCTGGGGCTGAGCTGCGGGGAATACAATTCCCGCACCTCAGTCAATAAGAGGGAACCCTGTATTACCAGGTTTATTCTTACTCAGACGGCAACGGAAAACCTGCTTCTAGAAAATTCGAACGGAGCTGAGAAGCCCCTTTGCGATCCCCAACAGAGTACATAAACCTTTACGCTGTTCCTGGGTCCAGTAATTTGAGAGCAGTGAATCCCTTGGTAACCATCTTTCTCCCGAAACCGATCCAGGCTAATAAATCTCAACATGAAATACTTCTCAATCGCCACAAGTATTATCGCTGGAGCAGCAACAATGTACACCCCCACCCCATTCCACAACCCTAATCTCTCTTCTAAAGTATCAATCGCAGACACAGCGTTGCCCTAGCACAGAACGCCACACTCGAGCCATGCACCTACACTGCCCTCACCAGCACCTCCTGCATCCCTCCCGACGGCATCGTGAGAACAATCACCGTGTACGAAGTGGGCCAACTACCCACCGTTACCGTCTCCGAATCTTTCAACTGCCAAGGCTGCGCAGACGTGACGGTCGTTGGCACAAATTGTGTAAGTTTCTCCTTTGTTCTGCTCACTGAATTGAACGTCTTCGCTGATACCGCTGTGTAGCCCAGTGTGACCGCCACTACGGTGATATATGAACCTACGTCAGTTATCCCCATTCCGGCCGGACCAACGACCACCACGGCCGTCTGCAGCCCAACTCCCAATTAGTCGAATGGTTAGAGTTGGATACGCCGTACCCCGTCAGGTGGAATTTCGTGCCTCCACGAGCGCTGGGTTGTTTACGGCGGATCAGTAGTAGAGTTCTTGCAAGTTGATCGATGCGTGCTTCAAAGTTAGGACTCTTGAGAGCATATAGGCGATGGTGAACGGTGAACAACGCTAGCTAAATGGTGGTTTCAGGATAGTTAAATAGCTTATAAATGTATGTGCTCATCTTTGGACGCCAACACGTCCAGATACTCCTGTAGAGTGCATAGTCTTGGGCCTTCCTCAATCACTTTCTAAAAATTGAGTCATATTGGGAGCCTTTCGCAGTAACATACCAAAATCCGTCAAAACTTTCAAGAGCAGGCTCCCAGCATTCTAATCAACCGAATTTGGTCGATCTTGGGACGAGCTTAACAAACTATAAAGATTGTTCATCCCATTTTCTGGCAGGGAGTAAATTCAGGGGTTCCGACCGAACATCAAAAGTCCCTTCTTGCAACCCTCCGTAACTTATCAATATAGACATTTATAGAAAAAAAAAATAGTCTGGCGATTGTGGTTTCTAAGCTGATCTTAAAATCGGTCGCTGAAGTATTTATCAATAAGCTTATCATTAAGAAGTTACTGCGTTGCGAAAGTGTGGTATCTTGATGGTCTATCAAGACAATTTTACCCCCTGGGCGCCAGAGGTTAGGATAGGTGCTCGAAGATCACATGTCGTGGCCATCCATCAAATTGGCAATGATGAGCTCTACAAATGAAGTAAGGGGTTTCTCCTTCCATGATGATTGCATAGTGGAAGAGCAGTCGTACAGACTCGACGAGCAAATTGAGACTTTTGCGTTTGTACTCGGCGAGATCCCTCCCCTCTTGCAAATCCATGTCAGATTGAAGAACGATTTGGAAATAGTCATCTCCTATTTCGATAAGCCTGATCCCACTGATCTGATGCTTCTTTTGAAGACCCCCAATTAGATAGATGCGATCCAGTTCCCCACAAATTTGAAAGATCCATTCATCGGCCAGCCCATCTTTCTAGCATCATGGCAAGTATTTACTGAATGCCATTTGTAGTTGTAGGATCGGATCTGCGGGTCATTCGACATGCATATGATCTTTGATCACAGACCGAGACCCAGACCCAGACATGGCTCACATGACAGTAATGAAGGACTTTTTTCCAAACCTTGTTCTCGAGGACAAGGCTGAGTGGCAGTATTCAATGACAACTGGTAGGTTCATCAAACCGCCTTTGCAGGAAGCTTTTATTTTGGAGATCTGTTGACCTTCACACTCTAGGCTAGCTAGAAGCAA
Organism: Parmelia sp. 050094; assembly: GCA_018257885.1. Lineage (NCBI taxonomy): Eukaryota > Fungi > Ascomycota > Lecanoromycetes > Lecanorales > Parmeliaceae > Parmelia > Parmelia sp. 050094. The sequence goes on from JAEUBB010000053.1 coordinate 26,786, forward strand.
AAGGACCTTGGCCTGAATATATTGGCTGACTGTCAATTACCCAAGGGGTTTCATCAGTAATCCCACCAATAGCCTAAGAGTTTGGAAACGGCTGATAATCACTCTGACATTGGAGAGATCTGTGTGACTGATGACAGCCTTCCGTTGTATGTACGAGGGCACTTCATCCTAGGAGGAAGTTGAATCTTCATCCTGGGCTCCGTACTTCGAGACAAGCTTCTCCATGCAGTCCAACGCATCCTCTCTATATCCGCCGGAGAACAGCGCGTAGTGGTTTAACCACTGATATCTGAAATATATCAGCTCGATGGTCTGGTCGGTCAACAGGAAACCCGACTGAGCATTTCTTACAATTCGTACAACGCTAGACGATCATCATACTCATTTTTGGGGTCCGTCTTCGGGATCAGCCGATGATATTCGTTGAAGAAGCCAGCAGAGAAGCCTCCGAACATTCTCATTATCCCTAGTTCGTACTCCGAGTGCGCATAGCAGGAGCCGGCATCGAATACGACTTCTTCCACCCCGCCTTTGCCGCCCACCCTTCCTCGAGCCTTGTTACCCGACCACAAATCTCCGTGGACAAGCACAGGTCGAACTCCCTCCCTGCCTCCCAAGTGTCCGTTTCCCAGCAGTCGCGGCACGACCTCCTTGACGACCCGATCAAGCAAGGAGGTCAGGTCTGCGTCACTTCCGTGGTTTTTCTCGACAAGACTGCAGACAGCGCGGAGGCGGTTCTCGGCAAAGAATTTGGGCCAGGAACGGCTCCATGCATTGTTTTGAGTTGTGCGACCAACGCATGTCATGACGGGAAAGCCAAAGACCGGCCGGGTAAATCCTTTTGGAATAAGCGCTGGGGAGGTATGCAATTTCGCGAGCTTTTGAGCAAATGATAAACCATGACTTTGACTACCATCACTGGCAGCCTCCATGTCGATGAATTCAGTGAGAAGGAAGTAATCAGGGGAGTCTGAGAGCTTTCCGTGAGCTATGCTTTTAGGACAAAGGGAAGGGACGGCGGAGTGAATGGCCGTCAGTGATTCGTACTCTCCTATGAAGGTATCAGCAAGAATCAGTACTTGAAATAGAAGTGATTAACCTTTGAACATCTCTCCATCAGGCCCTGTCTTCATGAAATAGACGCTAGCTTTTCCTTCCCTGATGACAGTAACCTTCGATGGAGTAGAAAATCCTGCCTGGCCATATGCTTCAATCTTAGCTGTTCCTGGATCCGCAGAGAGGATGTCAATGATCGCTGAATCCACATGCGAATCAGGAAGAGATGTTTTGGGGATGTTATCTGTGTCAAGGTGTACTTCGTCACCATAGATATCCTTTTGTCGATCTCTCAGGACCGTGGCAATCTGATGATGGAAATTTTCCTCTGCTAGCGAATGTGGCGTTCGGTCGTCGTCGTCTTCAACACGTGGATCAGCTCCTCCATCGAGCAGTAGCTGCACTACCGCTCTCGATCCATTACTGGCGGCTTGATGTAACGCCGTCTGGCCAGTCCGGTCTTTAAGATTGGGATCAGCATCTTCTTCTAACAGAAGCTTCATGACTGCCGGATGTCCTCGCCAGGCAGCTTGGTGTAAAGGAGTTTCTCCTTCGTCATCAGTCTCATTAGGGTCTGCGCCACCTTTGAGCAGACGTCCAACCACTGTTGCGTGACCATTCCAGGTCGCCTGGTGCAGTGCTGTCCAACCATTCTCCGCTCTAGAGTGCACATTCGCGCCATTCTTCAGCAAATATCTCACTATTTTCTCATGCCCATTCCATGACGCATGTTGCAATACTGTCCAGCCGTCGTTGTCCTGATCCTCCGAGTCGGCGCCTTTTTCTAAGAGCAGCTTGACGATTGACGCATGGCCTCTCAACGCTGCATGATGCATAGGAGAACAGCCTTCCATATCTCTGATTGTGAAATTTGCATCTCTTGCGAGTAATAGCTGCATGACTTCCATATTCCCTGTGGTTGCTGCTCGCATCAGGGCGGTCCATTTGGTATCATCCTTCGCCTCAATGTCCGCGTCGTTGTCTAAAAGTACACTTGCAACTCCTGTGTGACCATTGAAAGCTGCTCGATGCAGCGGAGTCCATCCTATCTTGTCTTTCGGTCTGCACTTGGCACCCTTGTCCAGCAGCTGCTGTATAATGGATGCATGCCCATTGTTAGCTGCCCAGTAAAGGGCAGTCACACCTTCATTGTTCTTTGCTCCTACTTGGGCTCCGAAAGCTAATAGAAGCTGTACTGCTTCGAAATGCCCATTCATGGCAGCCCATACTAGCGGCTGGTTGCCAAGGGAGTCACGTGAGTGTACTTCGGACACATGGCCTGACTCCATGAGCTTCGACAACAACCATGGAAGCCCCGCATACGCTGCGAGATGCATTGTTGTAAAACTGCCTGGTACTTTCTCGCTTCCAGCGTGAGTTTTGACCCAGTAAGCGCCGAACCATCTCTGAAATCCTCTTGATCTAGCTTGAAAGAATTCGTCTTGCATATTGAAATGTTCGCAGATATCATCGGAGGCATCTCGCGCATGATCCGTCCAGAAGAGCATGGGATACTCCAGAAATAAGACGTCATCGCTCTGGTCTTTGCCGGTGTCGCTATTTTTGCGAACCATCGATGCGGATGGCGATGCATCACGAGCCTTTAGACCAGAGCCTACTTGGTCACATACATATTGAAAGCAATGAATGGCTACGTTTCGGTGCTCAGTTCGGAGGTCGTCAGACACAATACTGTCTCTACCATTTTCGAGAAGATGAGTTTTAGCTGACAAGTGGATAAAATGGGCCTGTCTGAGATACGTCTTTGCGGACAGGTGAACAAAGTGGGCTTGCCTTTCCCGAATTGTAACCATTGATCCACACTGATCGACGAACTCTGCGAGCACGTGCAGATTGTGATGATACTGCTTTGGCAGGCCAGCAGCAACAGCCAGTTCGGGGAGCATAAGAGGCCTCAAAGCCACAATCATAGACTGGAGGATTGACTTAGTATATATAGTTGACTTCTCATCTCCAGCGGTCAAGACTTGATCCATTATCCGAGTATACAAAGGTGTGATTCCTGAAGGTAGATGAGAGAGCGTCTCCTCAGTGTTGATCGACAGGACCGAAGGTTTCGATAACTCGCGACAGGCCAGCGCTACCCATAAGAAAGTCCCCTCGGCTTTTCTTCGAAGGCAGTCTCCCACGATTGTCCTAAGTACGTCATCGTAGTGTTTCACTCTGGTCAGTTGGTTCACTTTGGTGTCGATGAACTTTAAGACTGCCTCATCGACATGAGTAGAGTTTTCCTCTAGACTGATGTCTAACGAACCAGTCAATAACTGCTTGATCATCAATTCATTTCGACCCGTCAAGAGCCATTTAATGTTACAACTTAAGTCTTTGTGCATCTTCAGAGAAAAATCATCGTCTTCGACTGCAATGTAAGGCTCGAGAAGCACTAAGAAGGTCTCCATCGTTTCTTTGTCGCATTCATCAAGGGCATCAATCACGATAAAGACTTCTCGGAGGCCGGAGTACTCGATGATTGTTTGGAATATCCGCCACAATGTATGTAGTGAGTTCGGAGATGAGAACAATTGTTCGCGCTGTTTCTCGTACTCGTTATGCAAGTAGACGGCGAGGTCTGGACGCTGACAGAGGATTTGATAGATCAGGCCACGGAGGATGAGTGACGCAGTCTTACGCCTATCGTCTTGATTATCGCAGAAAAAATATACCAAGGCCGTGTCACGTGCAGATTGATCCATTCGGAACTGCCTAGAAAATTCCTCAATCAAGGCAATGGCCAACATGGTTTTGCCCTTTCCAGGATCACCATGTAGCCACAGGACGAGAGATCGACTTTCCTGCCGCCATTTTATATACGTAGAATCCTTCATGATCCATGATTCTGTAGTGTCTAACAGCTTATCTTTCTTGTTTGCAATCATGTGCATGTCGTCCGCAGGATCCGTAGCAAACAAAGCCTGAATGCTCGCGCGATGTCGTTCATCGAATTCACCTCGAGGTTGGCTCGATGTATACGAGGCCAATTTGACATAACGATCATCAAAATCGCTGGAGCTTTGCGTGATTTGTAGAGCTTGGACATAATGTAATATCAGCATTAGTCCTATCGAATTGAAGCTGAGACCCAGAACTTACACGGGCGTCGGCTAGTAACCAGTGCAGGCGCGCTATCGACAAACCTCACGACTTCTTCACACACTAGACGATAATTACGATCATCTGCGTTGGTGAATTTGTTCAGCCGAAAGTGATCACTTGCTAGGCCGAGTTTAGGATAGCCATCAAGGCAGCCGGAGTGCTCATCAACAACTGCATCCTGCAGGAAGAACATTAATTCTGGTTCCGGCAACGTACTAGGATCTGTTGCTGTACCATGACACTCGGCATCAAGTTCTTGGAACCCTTGAATCTTATAACTTTTGCAACATCCGACTTGTGCTGTTCGAAGAAACAGAAGAGAGGTATTGATATAGTGTTGACGGTGCGGGTGAAATCATGTAAGAGATCCCCTAACATCTCTGAGTCTTTTTCAACAGCCTTCAGTAGGCTGCTTTGCTCCCCGAGGGAGACAGCCGAGGCGATATTCGCGATCACTGATGCCTTGGTCTGAGAGTTTGATCCGCGGTGGGGCGTTCCCAGAAAAACAATACCCGCTATTGATCTTATGATGCATGGATAGTCTTCCTCGTGGAGTTTTGCGGATACCAAAGCCTGGAGAGGTCAGACTCTTCAACGTCTACCGGGTTGAGCGGTGCTCTTGCGTGACTGACCTTTTCGATGACTATACCGCCAAAACAATGCCCAATGAATACAATCGGTCGCATTGGACACTCCTGGGAAGATTCTCAGCCCCATAGTCTTAGGAAATAGGGTGTTGCGCAAACCTTTCGTAAGGCCATCAAGTTCCGTAGTAGTTGATCCGCAACCAATGGCAGCCTCTGCTGTATTGCCTCTTTGCCAATCCATTGAGATTCATAACCAAAACGCAGTATCCTTGAGTTGGGAATAGCTTGCGGGAGCATATGCTCATTTTTCAGCCAGTTGACGTCGCCAGCAGTCCATGTGTAGTCAGGGTGGGCTCCGAGGCCGTGGACAGCGACCACGCTAAACAGAGTGTGATTCAGTATATTGAGGATGTTCTTAGAAGATAGCATCTTGGACTTGCATACTCCACGAGAGGTCCAGGTCGACCGTCGCCGCATGGCGCACTATACAGAAGCTCGAGTCCAAGTCTGATCGCTGGCGCAGAGGCCTGTTCATAGTCAGGGTTTTGGACACAATGAATTGCACTTGGCAAAGACGTACCATGCTCACTGCATACCATAGGGTAGCTTAGGAGCCATATAGAAAGCACGCGAGGAATCGCAGGGAAAGCTGGCTTAACTATATCGAAATTATTTGGGCATCTTTTGCCAGGGGCATACATTGGGGGTGGCTGAGAAGGCAAGGCAAGCCGAATCACAAGTGACTGCATCCAATCCTTGTATTTAATTCGGTAACTGGCGGTTCTTACAACGAATGAACGCAAGCAGTGCGACCAATAAGCACTCAATCAAGCTCAGCCGCACCAGCACATTTTGTGTGCTGCAAATTTTATCACTCCCGGTCATTTTGGGCAATTGGGAGGCCTGCATCAAGAAATTTTCGACAGCGATCCTCTTCTATTTGCTGCAAAGCTATTGCTTTATCACTACATACTGCAAGAGATGAAATTGGGATGCAGCCTTCTCGAGTCTTCTCTGGACTGTGAATCTGCCGACCTATGCAGATGCAGATCCCGCAGCCTGGAACTGAAGATGATGTTCGGTGTAGTCATCATCCCATCGGCAGCTAGGGACTAGCCTTGTCTATTTGGGAACAAGGGGTCCGAGCGTCCTTCTCCTCGGACAAGCTTCCTCTACAGGTGAGGCGACAGAAATATCCTTATTAGAGAGTGGATATGCCGGAGACATTCCTGCCTTCGTCGCTGAGGCTCCTGAAAATATAAATAAGATAAGGACCAGATCAGTCCTGTCATTTCTGAAAAACAAGCTTGGGAGCGCCGCGCGAATTACTACTGCACACACGAGTAAAGGAAACCAATCCAGGGCATAAACAAATTCTTGACCAAAGATTATATGGATCTAGTGTCAGACAGCCGCCATATTGTCATAATTGGTAAGGCTCAGGCACAACTCCCCAATTTTCATCTTACTGACTGCGATAAGGGGGCGGCGTTATAGGTTGCTCTGTCGCCTACTATATCACCCGCCATCCATCGTATGATTCGCGGTTCCACACCGTGACTCTCCTGGAAGCCAGTCAGCTTGCTGGCGGCTCTTCAGGTAAGGCGGGAGGTCTCGTTGCCACATGGGCAGACCCACAATGCATCGCGCCTCTCAGTCATTCTCTTCACGCCCAACTTTCCGAGGAACACGATGGCGAAAGACATTGGGGCTATCGGAAGGTTTATTGTGCAGATGTGGACGCCATGGGAGATGCTGTTGGGCATGTGGAGACAGAGCAGGATGGATCCCAGTTCCACCCTCATGCTACGTCTGCGCCTAAGCTTACTGATCTTCCACCGGAGCTGAATTGGATAGTACCTGAAAGTATAACGTCCTACACTGCACTCGGGACCCCGGAAAACACTGCACAAGTGCATCCGTACCTGTTCACAACCAGCATTGCCTCTTTGGCGGAACAGAGAGGCGTCAAGGTCATTCTTGGCTCGGTGAAGAAGATCAATTACTCGCAGGATGGCAGAAAAGCCGAGTCGGTAATCTATGAACTAAAAGACAATTCGGAGACGCACGAAATCCCAGCTACGGACATCGTTATTGCTACGGGCCCATGGACCAAGTTTCTGTATCCAGCCGCTCCTATAAAAGAGTCGAGGAATCACAGCATTGTCGTCCGTACGGCAAATCCTACATCGCCATATGTTCTCTTTCCCGAATTAAAACCAAAGGTCCCGCAGAAACGCATACCTCCAGAGATCTATTCCCGACCCGATGGAACGATCTATTCCTGTGGGCCTAGCGATGACAATGTTCCCTTGCCCGAGACTAGCGACTTGGTTCAGGTTGACCAAGAGGTCTGTGACATCATTTACAACGACATCAGCAGCATATCGGACGAAATCAGGGACGGAGAGTTCTTGATCAAGCAGGCTTGTTATCGACCCATTGTCCAGGGGAGAAGTCGTGACATTGGGCCTCTTGTAGGACCAACGGGTATACAATCCCTGTGGCTGGCTGCGGGCCATGATTCGTGGGGCATTCAAAACGGTCCCGCTACCGGGATGGTCATGAGTGAGATGCTATTCGAAGGAAAGGGTCGAAGTGCAGAAGTGACAAGCTTAGATCCAAGGCGGATGCTCAATGTACCTTAGATGAGACAGGCTAACTTTGTACGGGCCGTTAACGTGCTATTCCTGAGCCAATTGGGCGCATTTGCCTTTTCGATAAATACCTTCGTACCTTATACCTCTACCCTAGAAGTCTATCTATGCTAGCTTCGTAACGTCATAGTCGCTCAGCGTTCCAGCCTTATAACCTCATAGCCTCGTGACCTTGTGGCCCTTCAACAAGATCATATGAACGCAAGTCTGGATGAGTCCATCCAGTGCTGACACGACCTTCTCGACCTAGAATCCGCACGACCGTCTAGAATAACGCTCTTCAACCCATCCGCCGGCACCGTTTCTACGACACCTGGAAACTATCGCACCCTTCAATAACCTCCTAGTCGAAAACAGATATCAAACAGATAGCGACTACTCATAGGACAGAACTCAGGATATAAGGCGTACTCAACGTCCCACGCTATTAGCCATTCAAATGCCGGTACCGGAGGGATAGGACACCTCAGGTAGCGTGAGAGTCAGAGGGTATCCAAGAAGCTACTACACTGTCTCTGTGGTCGAAATAGAGGCTACTGCTTTGAGCAGGATAAGTGAAGTTTCCTACTACTACCTTCATGTTGGCGAACGAACGAACCCCTGAAAAGAATTGCTGATTGGACTGTCTCTAAGATCTTCTAGAAGGTACAGCTCCTAATGATAACGTTATGCAAATCATCCGCAATTAATCCAAGTCTAGAGAAATGAGAGCCGGATCGATTAACCGATTGTATAGAGATAATTTATGATCTCCAACTAGATCAAAATTGAGCCTGTTTACTCTCCAACCAGCCAACCGCAACGAATGAAAGAAACACGCAGCGCCCTTCGCCAGCTTTATCGCCACGCATGCAAAAGCCGTTCCAACCCTTTCCTTTCTGATAAAGACCTATGAGAAACAGCCGCAGTCACAGCCTCATTACCGACCTTTTTTATTGTGGCTGTGATGCGACTTTTATGCTTTGACACCCTTGTATCTTTGTTCCCCATGACAATGGATGAGAACATAAATCAAGCCCGCCTTGAATTAAGGTAGGGATGAGGCACTGATGGCGTTCAAATGCCACTGAAAACGAAAGCACCTCCCAAAAGGCTTGAGCTGGTGGAACATTCTTAGGAGCAAAAAGACCATTCTGCCCACCATTGTTCTGCAAATTGAAGATTAGATGACTCATGCGACTGGAACATTGTATATCTGGGAAGTGACATCAGAGAAGATACCTAGTGCTAGTGCTAGGGAAGAGAATTATGTTTCGGGAGCAGAAGGTCTGCTTTCTTGTTCCCGGGTAACATAAAGGACCTAGTCGACTTCCGATAAGCCACTTGACTTTGTGCCTGCGATGATCCCTCAGACGACTCAATGGGCCTATATCACACCTTCGTTACTAAGCAGTGCCACGAGTGTCTTCTCCTATCGGTAATCTTTCAATCAACTGCTCTATATCGTGTCTACCTCGTCGCGGATGCATTTGAGTTTGGTAGCATTCCACTAGAGCGAGTAGGAGATTCAAGGTTAACCTCGCTCTGTGCGAAATGTAAACCTGCTGCGTTGTCGAAGACTTCGATCAAGACGTCCCTTTTTTGTACTCCGACGCTCCATTGACGCTACTTGGAAACAGTAACATTGTTTCCTGTCAATATCCCCCTCGATAGCCCGTGCCTTGAAGGCCACTTTCTCCCCCAAACCTTCACCTCAACCACCTTTCTCGGCCCTACTATGGTCCATCCCCCAAATTTCAATACTCCGCCATCCAAATCACGGCCCACACAAGCATGCATAAGCATATACACACCAGTCATCAGTTCAAGCGTCGAGAAAGTATCCTGCGCACGCTCATCCGTCACGTCCATCCAAATGACACAGGATTTCGTAGTATAGCTCATAGGCAGCGGGAATTTCGACTTAGGAACGGGGTATCTGTGGTCGGCTCGAAAGTAAGTTCTGAATTGGGAGGCCCTATCAACTGGATTCCCCATCTTTAACACGGCTTCTAAGCAGTCGTTGGGATTGGGCGGTGTGAATTGGTCCTCAGAGGGAGGAAGTTGGGTCAAGCACGAGGGACTAGTGCCAAGGGTGGGAATAGGGCCATTTCTGGAGGTAGAGACATCGCTTAGAACGAGAGGTATTGCGTTCTGCGAGTCCGTCGTGTTGAGCTCGACGGGTATTCCAATAGCTAGTCGTCCTAAGGTCAAGAAAAAGAAGAACGTAAGCATAACGGAATGCGAGAGGGTTGACAGATTGAAAATGAAAAAAGTTGGCCCGTGGAAGATCGACCTTTTATCCGCATATCTTCCCCATTACTGACGTGTTGCACTGGACATCCGACTTCGCGCTCGAATTAATTTAATCATGCCACATGATTAGCTTCAGAGTCGCTAAATATAAACATCCTTTTTCTAGCTTTGTACCTCTTTCAATGGCCATGAGCTCTCCCAAAAAGTAGCCCCATCTAGCAATTCATCTGCCAAAGTCGATATGTGGCCAGATGCGCCGCGTGTTCGTGGTGAGGAGCTCGTGCTTGGGGATGCAGGGGTAATGATTCAAACGCAGGTCGCCCACGTTGGGGAGGACGCGAGAGAGGAGGGTCCCGGCGGGGAGAGTGAGGCCCAGCTCAATAGCTTCGAAGATGGCGTTCGAGGTCTCTCGGAGTACGGTGTATAAGCTTCAACGTGCTCTCGAAATGGCAATCCATTGGTTCGCGGCTACCTGGTGTCGCAAAAGGGGCCCAATGTTAAGCGATCCCTGCAAGCTCATTTAGCAGAGCGATGTCAAAGTATTTTCCCGGGAATGGAGGGAGGGAGGTGTATTTTCGACGTACGAGCGCAATCTTTGCATCTGATATCTTCATTGCCGGGGTAGAGTTTCGACGACCTCTCTTGATCGAACCTCTTACCGGACCGGATCTACCTTTGTGTCTGCAAGACATTTTCTCTTCCACTGAGAGATTTAAAGAAGTGCTTTTGCTGTGAATGCTCAGTCAGTCAGCCAGGCCATGTCGAGAACTTCTTGAAGACTCACAAGATGACTGAGGCAGATCTACAATTATCCTTAATGGAAGCCAACGCAAGCAACGTCTTGACTGCAGCCCCAGAGGAATATCAGGCTACCTCATCCCATGTGACGGCATACAAGTCGAGTCAGGATAGGACTCATATGCTGAAGGGATCTCAGATCCGTCGGCCACTTATGTCGCCAGCTTCCAACGTGGTCCCGTCAACTCATCCGACGATGATGATGTGCGGTAACAGTATTCAAATACCGCCGTGACTCGAGCTGACACTGCGAATGTTGTCCTTGACCCTCGATACCGAGTGTAGCAGGTTCTCCTCATCGGGGCCACAAATGCAAGCCGATACACCTTGGAAACACAAGTGGTGGACGAGTATCCGACAAAAAAGACGCAGGAGAAGAGTAGATGTGACATGGAACAGGAACGAGGGGCCCTAGACTATGCTAATGACAAAACGATCGAGCCTCTTCGGTATGAAATCTAGATCTTTCCCGGTCCAATTCGGAGGGAGCATATCATCAAGGCCGATTGCATCGACCCTCCGCTCTTCGTACATGGATTCTTCCAAATCCTGATTGCCCATCTCGCACAGGACCAGCCCAACCATCCACTCCTCCACGCTACATGTGCCACACCTCTTGAACTGACCCCTTTCCAGTCCGGTAGGTTCCAGCATGAGACCAACGAGCTCATCGACTTCCGGCATTTCATCGCCGTACCGCCTGTCAATGCTGTTAAAAGTAAGCAGAGGCATGAAATACAGTTGAGGTCGCTCGGATACGTTGCGATCGTCATCCAGTCGACCTCTTGTCCCTCCGGGGTACGGTGGATTCCAAGTGTTGAACCGAAAGCGAAAGTCACGGTCCGCAAAGGGCTCCGGTCGGTCATCTGTGGTTGAGATGATCCCTGCAGCTGGGTTGACCATTAACTGTGAGGGCTCGAGATGGGAGTCATCTTCTGTAGCTTGTTTCCCTGCTTCTATGGTAATCTTGAGTAGTGGGGCCTCGACTTTCAATGTTCCCGTGCTCACAGAATCAAAAGGGTCATCCTGGAAAGTTGCTTCAATATTCACAATCGAAAGTGGTGAGCGGGACTTTTGTTTTCGATGTTCCCGACTTATATGTCGCCAATTAAATTTTGGTTCAATAATGCCATCAATCGAGGCCCACGACCAAGTAGGTGCCCGATAATTGGCTGTTCTATGCGCCAGAAGGGAAGCCGACCAGATCAGTTGATCAATGACGTAATTTCCCCATATACCAGCTATATATGTACCAGCAGCTGCGTGGTTCTTGGATAATGTTCTCGCCAGAGCAGACACTGCTATGAGCTTATCCGAAGCATGGGTCAACTCGCGTGCTGTATACTCACGCACGATAGAACTCCAAATCTCAAGGAATCTTTCCTTGGAAAGTTCTTCACTTGACCCAAGCGCAAACCTTGATAGACCAGTGTCATATCGTGCCGGAATACCGCACGGGAAGCTTTCTGAAGCATGTGTCTCGCGACACTCCCAGAAAATTTGATCTTTAGCAAAATGTATAATTCGTGGAGATAGAAGCCATTCTTGATGGACCCAAGCGCGTTTACTCAGGGGGGCCCTTCTAATCTGGCTCACCCATTCAGCTGCGTTGTAACAGTGGTAACATCCGGCAGGAATGAGCGAATGACCTTCCCGGATAACAGCAACGCAGAGCTTAGTGGTCAATGGATTCCTTCCTCGAAAAAGACCCTGGCTAGAATTTGAAGATGAAGTAGCTGCTACATTAACATATGCATTTGCATACACTTGCCACATCTTTGCAGCTTCTGCCTTCCAGTCCTGTTTGTCGTCTTGTATAATGCATAGAGAGTCAATCCAAATATATTGAATTCCTAGACAGCGCGCGACCAAGACAGTATCCGCAAATGTTTTCGGTAATCGAGATAAAGAAACCTGTTTCTTCAAAGAAGAGCTATTCTGCCGCGTAAGTTGCAAAGTCATCGCCACCTCTGAAGAGCCCCAAGAATGACTGAGGGTCAAGTATCTCGGAATGGACACTAGGTTCTTGCAGTCTATCAAGCGCACGAGGTCCGCGTCTTGGTCTATATTCACGTCAATAAGACGAGTTGGAAAGAATTTTAGGTCGTGAACAATAAACTTTGCGTCCTGTCTACAAGTGTGTGACGTGTCGCACGTATGTAACCATTCAGACAGTAATGCGTTGTTTTCGGGTGAAGTCGTGGTGTTCAAAGCAAGTTGAGGGCGTTCCAAAGGCTTTGGCAGCGAAAGACTCGCTAGATTGCGTCAGTACATGCATTCCAAGGGACCCAAACCTCACTTACGCTCTGTAGCCTCTATTGTAATCATCATCTGTGCAGCGACATAGGGAAAAACCGTCTTCCCGTCAGAAACCATCACATAGTACGAGAACCTTACCCCATACACGTCCTTCGCTTGGACGAATCCAACAATGTCATAGTGTAAGGAGATGAACTCGTTGGTAGCAACCGAGGCATCCATCGCTCTGTTTACTAAGAGGCACAGAGGGCAACTTCTGGCAGATCGTTTGAGCATCTGAGCATCCCAATGACTGTAATATAGACCCTTTTCCGACTTTGTCATTGGGAGCACAAAGCTCCCGTTGCCATCGAAGATTCGGCGACAAGGCTTGCAAAAGTTGGTATTATGATCAGACATCGTCAGATCTCTTTTCGCATGACTAACAGTCGTCTGGGAGTTCTTCGTCACCTGGAACGCTAATACCTTGACAGTATGTTCTGAAACGGGGGCGACTGGCGGACGATTGTCATCGTCGTAGACACGGTGTAATCTTTCCTCGACCGATTTGCCTCGCTTTACAGCGGTTGCCATGAAGTCATATTGGTATTTCACGTTGGACGCAGCGCTAGCAGTCAACCCGTCGACCAGCTCGATCACGGATTGAAGCCGTCTGTCGGAATTTTCTGGCCTATTTGGTTGGTCGATGCTCCCTGGCTCATTTGGTTGTTCGATTTCGAGATGCATAGCTCGTAGTTTAGTCGGTCTCAGACCGACCAGTCCGACTCACAGTCGTTTTACGATCTTGAGAGGTCAGTTGGTCTGATGGCAAGTCGACCGAATAATCGGAAATTTAGGTCGGCAGTGGTGGGGCTGAGGCTTCAGACGGGCGAGCTAAAGTAACTACTCCCCAAAGTGACGTAGGATTCTTTGGCAGGGCAGCCAAGGATGGTTCTGTGATTTAAGGATATGAGTGGCATCTTTGATGCTGGTTTTGTAGTCACATGGAAGACATTGTGGATGTTGCTTTTTGATAGGGCAATCAATCTGTTGTAGACTTGTAGTGTAAGGTGATTGGAAGATTAAAGGAGAGGAAAAGCCCCATGCTATAAGGTAATGTTTGGGCAGGGCTAGTAATGTACTCTAACGAATTGGTGACATCATCGCTTGCATTTTCGCTTTCTTCCTGCAGATCAAGCCGTATTCCAGTATCTTAGCAATATTAATTATTAGGTAATGACTTTGCATACCACCGACTTCAACGCCAGGGAGATAAGGTATTTTACTTTCTACCTCTACGACATTGTTCATTGATCATGTTTACATCCTCCTTCAATGTCCCTATCCCATTTTGCCCCCAAACACAGCCTTGAAGCTAAACATCGACAGCCTTTCTCCACAGCACCTAGAGTCAGAAAACAGATACCTTTCTTCGGCCATTTTGCTAAAGCCACTCGCGCTTCTCAATCAACCATTAGAACACCGCCTGGTACAAAAGCATTACACTCATGCTCTGACTCTGATCTTTTTTCTTCACCTTGTTGTTTGGATCACACCTGCTCTCCATTCTTTTCGTAAAATGCAACCCACTATCGATAGTTCATTCAGGGTCAAACTCTTGAATTTGCTGCCTGAAAGTGGCTTGGAAGGAGGCAACAAGTATTCGCTCGAGGAGTACACGCTACACACCTGCCCTGCATATCATGTTTTAGACTATCTACCTGTCCAGGACGATGACCGTTCGTCTTCGATCTTCATTAACGGTGAAGAGATCGCTATAGATACTACATTAGATCATGCTCTCTCCGTTTGGGCACACCAAGCAGAACCTCGGAAGTTATGGATCGAATCCCTCTGTCTCGACCCACAACATGCCATGAGCCCGAAGCAGCTTTCTCGGCTGCAGAAATACGCCCGTACAAACGCCGAGGCGGTGATTATATGGATTGGAAGAGACCACGAGGACGACGATATCCTGAGAGACTACCTTGGACCAGGGAGTGCATCGTCGACGGAAAGTGCCTTCAGCGTCTGCCAGCGCATAGCTAGCATCGAAGACCCGCAGGAAGACCTCCGTCCCTGGTTAGAGATCAAGGCGGAGCACAGTCAGCGAGCTATGTCATGCCATTTAGCGAATCTACTCTATAGACCCTGGTTTCGGGAGCTGCCTCTCCTGAAAACCAATTACCTGGACGAGATACCTTCGCTTCTCGTTGGGTGTGGTACCAGAATTATAGAATGGGCAAGCATCAAAGTTGCGGCAGAGAGGATCAGAATGATTGAGCCAATTCCACATCTCCTAGTAGATCCCTTTATGGAGGTGTTCAGCAGCAAGTCACACAATAAAGATTGGCTAGTTGCTCGCGAAAATTTTGGGATGAGCACAATCCATCTCATGTCTCAGGCAATGTGGCTCATAGACACGATTCCTGAAGGAAAGTCTGATACCGACGAACAGAGATCCAACGCGACGGCGTTTTTGGGCATCATCAGTGATGCAACTGGCTTGGATGACGACATGCACCGGGATATTTCGCAGTCAATACAGGATACAATAGATAAAGAAGACGCGCGAGAGGACGCACCCATAACGCTTGCAAGCCTACAGAGTCCAGAGCCGCTTTCCACTCGACCGATTCGCCAGGCGCTGATCCCACCCCCTGATCCAGAGTATCAAGCTCCTTACGTGCACAAACCCATGGAATTCGGAACTTTCACCCTATTCAAGCTTTTTCCCGACGAAAACAATCCCGACGCCCCCGTTCAAGGAACCATGATATCCGCTCCTCTCAAGGATGTACCATCCTTCCTCTATGTATTCAACGCAACATTAAAGAATTACCGTCGAAACTCACTCATCCTTGTAGATGGGCAATCATTCCTTGTGCCAGAAGCCCTCGAAATCTTCCTGCGTCGAGTCCGAGACACAGCGAACGAGCAACTACTATTCATCTGGAAGATCTGCTGGTACCCTGATGAAGCAGATGTGCCAGGGGATATACGAGGCGTGTCAGCGCTCATCAACTACACGACTATCGCTGACCGTTTAGTATCAAGAAGTGCAGGCTGTCTCGACATGTACGAAATCCTGACCGAGGCTGCGGAAGAAGCTGCAGACAAGCTGGGTGGTGTTCCGGATGAGTACGACTGGCTTTTGGATCTCCTAGACGAAGCGCAGGTCAACGATCTGCCAGCCACCGAACAGAGTATAGAAGAAGAAAAGCAAAAGTACGTTCCGATTTTCCAATTGGCTTACCATCGACTAAACCGTAATCGTAGAGCGAGGATGAGCAGCCCAAGCCGTCTGATCGGGTCAAACAAAAACGCAGATACCGATTCACACAGCTCAGATGAAGAGTGGGTAGATACTTCTAGCAGCGAAGAGGCAACGAGCTCCGAAGACAAGGCAATCCAGGAGTCAGACGCTACTGCCGAACAAGACACCACGCCTCCAAGTATCGACAAGCTTTCCCTGAACAACACAACCGTAACTTACTTCTATTGAATCATCAAAGCCTACCGATCGCCGTTGGTCTTCTATTAACTCTCCACCAATGAACCGCGCCCACTCATATCCCCATTGTACAACTACCGTAGCAGATACACGAGTATCGCAATAAAGATCCCTCCACGACTATCCCATCCGCTGGCCGCTATATCCCCACCCCCTCTCCCCAGACCACCCAAACTCTCTCATTCCCTTTCACACCACCACCCTTCCCATCACAAACCCCACAATAAAACCACCACCTACACTCTTATACACATCTTCACGAAGAACACCCGCCAAGTCGAAAATTTCATCATACGGTCTCTCAACCAAACGCCGTCGTATCTTGAAGAAAAAAAATACAACAAAGGGGACCCTACATCTCCGCCCGCAGCCCCGAATATCAAACCCTACCAGCGGACGCGACAAGCTCGAGATCTCAGAAACGCGTCCTTCCGCTTCCACAGCACTTCCCCAAATCCACCCCAATCCCCCA
>JAEUBB010000053.1:44129-129549 GCA_018257885.1 Parmelia sp. 050094
GATCTCGGCCCGCTTGCTCCGGAGGACCGTGAGCGCGAAGAAGATCATCGTGACGGGGATGCTGAGGATGGGGATCACGAGCCAGGGCCAGGAGACCAGGAAGTAGATTTCCGTGGTGAAGGAGGTGCCCTTTTGGATCTCGGGGGTGGTGCTGGTGGTGCGGAGGCTGTAGGGGAGGAGGAGTCAACAACGCGGGGAAGATGGGGGGTTGAGGGGTTCGGGATGGAGGACTCACCCATTCGACATGCTCATCGCGACATTGTCCAACAATTCCGACAACGCGCCCACGCCATCCGTGACTCTGACCCCCGATTCATTGCTGTACAGATGCACCGCTACCTGCTTGGCCGCCAGCGTGGAGAATATCCCCGGACCGTTGTTGACAATGTAATTGGGATGCTCAGGCTCGGGAAGTGGTGGTGGCGGCATGTAGACCGTCCCGTTGAACGTCGAGGTGATGAGCCAGATGCTGAGGCCGTTCATCGACGCGGGGGTCATGAACAGGGTGTCGGATGTTCCCGGCAAGGAAGCGAGATATCCGTCCTGGTTGTTATCGTTCGTGGCGAGCCCATGTCTCCAAGGCAGATGCGTCTCTTGCGACAGCAGCGTTGTGTTTGTGACGCCGAACTGCATCGAAGAGTTGTAGGTGTGCGCACAAAGGCTCAATGTTCCCTTCAACGCTGCAAGCTTGCCCGTATAATTGGTGACAGCAGTGTTTCGGCCATCGGGTTGGGGTAGAGTAGTCAAATCGGGAACATAGATGACGTAGAATTCGATCAATGTATCATTTATAGGGGTTTCCGAGGTGTCCCCGTCTTGGGCGTTGACGAAGATCATGCCTGCGCCCATGTACAACGTCGAATGAAGCATAAAGCCTCCTTCACCGATAGGCACCTCACCGGAATGGGTTCTTACATTACTGTACGGATGGAGTCTGCGCAACGCGGGCACGGTATACGAGCACTCGTCGTCCGAGATGCCGCTGAAATGTTCAGTGTCTTTGCAGTCTGCCACAATACTCGGAGTCACATCCTCCACGGATGCGCAAACGCCCATGGAGGCGAAGACACCAAAGGTACAATTGCCAGTGCTGCTGTTGCCTTGGACTTCCGACGGGCTGACGCCATCTCGCAGTAGGCCAGTGAATATTGCCAGTTTCATTTCAGGAGCCACTTCTGCAGCGTTAATATCGCCGCCGATCACTTCTGATCCCAGTGGCGTGTCATAGGTAAGACTTCGACTGATTGTTCCGTTCGCACCAACAGGGATTTGCCGTACGGGAAGCGATAGGGCCTGCTGAGCGAAGGCGCCGAACAAAGTCTGTAATATCATACAGCTGACTCCCAGCCAAACAATGAGACTGGCCCGGCGCTTAAACAAAAGGATCAGGCTACTGCCGAGCCCTGTGCTTGCCTCTTGGAAGTACGAGATGTCTTTAAGCGGCTTCCTGTTACGATACCACAGCCACTGCAGCTGGCTCAGACTGCTTGCGATTGGAACCAGGAGGACCATCTGCACCAGCTGGCTCACAACGGCGATTATCGTGTTCAGAGAAAGTTTTGAATGCCATTCAGAAAGGGGCTTGTTATTGAAATGCCCCAACAGTATGAGGAGAGCAAGGAGCAGGACCGTGGCCACGAGCCAGCTGAGGAACTCAAGCCACCAAGAATCCACAACGTAGCGATCATAGATTGAGCGTTTATGAGACGAGCCGCGCGCCTCGGTTGGTATAGAACCCTCGTCCAGGGTGTCGTGAAGAGGAGCAGGTTGATACTGCGAATCGTGGTGGCTGGTAAGATCCGACAGGAAAATCGGTTTCGTCTCGCCCAACATGGTCGCAAACAGAAGAGAAGGTCAGCGCAAGGAGAAGAAAAAAAAGATGGTGGTGAATGATTGACGGCACGAGGAAATGCGAAAATACTGTAATGCGAAGAATGGAGGTGGCAAGCTCAAGTGAAAATTCCAAATGACTCCCCACACGCCCAGCCCGCGCTACTTTTCCAAACCAGCTTCAGATGAAGAGGCCGAAAGACGATTGACAGGGCTGCATGAAGCATCTCAGCCCTGTGAGCAGGGAAAAACCATTTTGGGTAATGTTTGACGATGGCAGGATTCGTGCCCTATCAATGTGCCTCATTTGGGGCGGCAAATGGACCGTTACATGTACTTACTGTATGCACATGAGCTAACATCAATCTCTGAAACATGCGACTCGATAGCGTCCGTGTGAGAGGTAAGAAGCAAGATGGAAGCCAGTAAACAGATGGCTTCAGCATATTCTGGTATACAGCCTCGCCAACTCTCTTGTATTCCAGCCATGGCCATGATTGCTGAAAAAGAGAAAAAGAGAAAAAAAGAAAAAAAGAGGGCGAAATTCTGTCCAAAGGTGAAGAGGAAAGACTTTAGACTAGACCTAGAAAGGTATCATGTCAAGATCTAATGCCGAACTCAATCTCCCAAGTCTCAGGGCTAGTCATGTAGTCGGTATCAACTAGCAGGTAGCGTATGTAGTCGGTATGATCTAGGGTATAATCTAGCAGGTAGTGTACGTCAAGTGCAAAGCATCAACGTTGCACCCGGCAAAACCCAGCCAAAATCAAGAAACCTTAACGCCGGCCCGCTGGACCAGACTCGGCCTTCTGGACCAGACTCGGCCTTATGAGGCTTGAGCGTACAGTAGTAGCCCGCATACAAAGTCAATACTCAATAATCAAGACAACCCAATGTTCCTTACAGCTCGATAGAGGTGAATATAATTTCCAGTACATCTACCTTGGTAGAGATATATAACTATACTCTATATATATTAGATTCTTGATAAAAATAACTTTTATCTTTAGATTATATATACATCTCTTGTCTATCAAAGACTCGAATCCTGCACGACAGATGTTACGGATATTCCTTCACACAGGGAGACTTAGGGCCAGGGCTAGCCTTCTTGGCACATCCGGCACACATCCAGGCCTTCTCCAGCTACCTTAGATAGTTCGATAATCCTTACACACCACTCACAATATGAACCTATTCATAAAGTTCCTCAACAACAGAACCGAAAACAACGTCCGCGATCTGACCTCACGCTTCTTTGAGCGCGATGAGCTTGACAGACACTCGCTTGCAGCACCATTCATTCGTGGTTTCGATTTTCCGGGACGAGACTCTCCTCTTGAAATGACAGAGAAATACTCCGAGAACGGTCTTCACATCGACATCCTTCCCTAGACATTCGAACACCCATCTCGTCTTCCAGCAGAAAGAACAATGACCCTCTCGGAAGTCATCAGCTGCGACTGGTTATCGTTACCGAACGGTATACAACGCTTATAGTCCTGTGATCGCATTCCTAGAAATAGGACTTTAGTTTCCCGTAAAGGAGTTATGTAGGCAAATTGAAAGTACTGACAATCTCTGCTCGAAGCTAAATTCATAATCGCTGCTTGAACTTCGCTATCGAACTGGCAAGGTATACTACCAGATTGTGAGAAGCCAGTACGCGCGCTCTTCACGCTTTCTCGTATAATCTTGTTCCAATGATTTCGAAGTCAATAGAGAGTCAGCTGATGATTATAAAGAGAGATCTGGTTGAGCGAAGAATAGTAACAAGATCTACCATCTGGTCGCAAATATCCTCCAGAAAGAAACCTCGCAGATTGTGATTACCAAAACAATCTCAGTATGACGACTCCCACCTTTTATATTCTCTTAGCAGTATTACCCCAGCCCACCGTCAACGCGCCAAACATTCCCCATCTGCTCCTAACCCACCCTCACCCGCGCCCAAATCTCTCCACATGTCCCCTAACAGCCGACCACACGCCACCCTTCCCCGCCTCCTCCCCCATCCAACAATCCAAATGTCCCCTGCCTTCAAAAACCCTCCGTTCAAACCACTCACTTCCCAACCGGTCCCTCAACACCCCGTAACTCACATCCGTCGTCTCGGGACTGTAAACCACATTCTCCGATCCGGAGAAGAGAAAAATAGGTATCCCCCGTAGCCGCGCGATATTCGCGGGGGTGTCCAAAATGGCGAGATTGTTGGTCAGGACGTGAGCGGTCGTGCCCATCGCCATGAGGTGACTGAGAGAGGCCATCGAGGTGCCGCCTAAGAAGTGGGAGAGGTTGGCGTGCGTGGCGGCGTTCAGGTTGCGATGTGTCCAGAGTCTAGGTGAGCAAAAACACCAAAAAGGATCAGCATTCCATTAACTCTTGCCGGTGTAGATACGCAAGTTCGTAGGCTCGAGAAGAAGTGAGTCATTCTCCATTGGAGTATGCAGGTATGAAGTAAAAAGAAAAAAGGCAACGCTGGAATGGAAGCGGTTAAAAAGCAGCTCACCTTCCAAACACTAGCTCGCAACGGTGGCACACCACTGAATTACAGATCTCACTCGTCGCACCCGTCGGATAGAATCTCAGCACCTGGTTCAATAATTGCTGCACATATGTATCCTCATGGCTCGAAGCGGTGGAAAACCAGTCTCCAACAAGCAGCTTGTAAGCTGTAGTAAGCGGGAGAGGCAAAGTAGCCTTCACGCGGTTGACGGTGCCGAATATGGGATTCATGAAGACGTTCGATGCCGTAATGCCGCTGATCCAGGAAGCGGGAACCGTGCCGTCAAGAAGAGCGATGGAGAGCGCGATGGAGCCGGCACAGTGGGCGACGACGTAGATTTTCGTCTGGGAGGAAGAGGGTTGGAGAGATCGGATGTAGATGAGGGCAGCTTGGATATCGAGGCGAGCGTCAAAGGTGGTGTAGTTCTTCTGGGCAACCATAGTTTTGCCGACGCGATGGGTGATGCAGAAGGCTTGATAACCGGCTGAGGTGAAATATTCGATAGCATTGGTCTTGATCGTCGGGAGGGCGAATATCTGGTGGTCCACAGCAGCGCCGGGGATAAACAGGATCTGGACAGGAGGGGAAGTCGTGACCTTGGTAGGAGCCCACATGTGCATTAGGCAGGGAACGCCGTCTGAGGCAGTGAGCTTGTAGGTTGCTGTAGGTGGACGCTTGTTGAAGTAACCGTTCGTTGTAACTTTAGGGTACTGAAGGACATTGAAAGGAGAAAGGAATACACCAGCTACTTGTTTAGCGAAGTACGTCAAGAATTGACCATTTGAGCGTGCTTTTGCAAACAAGCTGCTTCCCGACGAGTTGAAGGTAGACAGTTCCGATCCGAAAGCTGCTGGATTGATCTGAAGAATTCCACGACCAACGATAGCTTCGCTTCTATCTGTTCGTGTTAATGTGACGTAGAGTGTCGAAGTCGCCTTCCAAGTGGCTAGCGGTGAGAAGGCTACCGAAGGATCCACGACCTTATAACCGTGGCTAGTGGCCACAGATTAGGAATAGGATTGAACAGCGCACAGCGGAAACTTACAAGTGTATCTTTTCGCCATCCGTCGAGACCATGTCAAAGTCGTAAGTGAGGTTCTTCGTATCTGGAGCGCGAGGGTCCTCGTTGAAAAGTTGAAAGTTGCCTTGCAGAACCATGAATGGGTCTTTGCTCAAGGCGCCACATGTGAAGGTTCCAGTCAACATTGCGGAATGATCGTCTCGGTATACGACTGCTTTCTGTCAGAGTGGTGATAATGGAGGTCTCCTAAAGACACTTACACGTCTCGGTATTCCAAGCATGAGCACTTAAGTAAAAGCGTGCAGAATTGCATGCAGCTCGCGCTACATTTGAAGCAATCGTGAAGTCCTCAATCTCGTCTCCGATATACATGAACCCTTCCATGACTTCCGTGAAAATTACCCCTTCTGACTTCGCTGCCTGAGCTTCGTCGATGATCTTCTCCGCATGTTTCAAATTACCCTCCTGACGGATGCTATGGGATGGTGGACCAAAGAGATCTAGCACACCTACTCGATATCAGCAATTTTCATTCTGCATAACGAAACCCTCAGATCTAGGCAAAACCTAGCTCAATAGCAGCGAGTCTCCTTTCTTAGAAGCTCTTTCTGCGAAATGAGACGAACTCTGCCAGAGCTAGGGTCAATCGCTCGTTGTATCAGCAGGACAACCAACCATTTGTGGTATCATAATCGATGTCGATATGCCTCTTCCGAGCAGCAGCTTCAACTGATCTTTCAGCGAGCGCAGTTATTGTTGCAAATGGATTGACTCCCAGCGCAAGAGGAACCACGCTTCCATCGCAACAAATCAAGCCATCATGGCACTCTCTTCCATCCCCAGTCAGCAATTCTCCGACATGACTTGTGGCTCCACCAAATGTGGTGCCGTCACTACTTAAATTGGCACCACCAATAGGGTGAACTGTAATCTGCAATGTATCAGCAGGCGTCTCGGCTGATACTTGAAAGATGGGGAATGACCTCTTGTTGACCTAGCGCAGCAAAGAAAGGACTGTTTATATACGTTCCACCAACAGCACTAGTAGCCTCTGCTAGTTTTTGGTTCAAGAAAGTTACATGCTCGCTTCGTCCGACTCCTAGAAATTGAAGCACAGGCTTGTCGTTTTTAAGGGTCAGTATCGCCTGATTACTATCATGGCTCATAATCAAGTAGATTTGTGTTCTCTCAATGCTTCCTCCCGGTACATATGGTCCGAAAGATCTCTCCTCAAGACGAGAGAGTAGATGGCGTAATTGCTCGATGAGACCGTAACGCTGCGGATAGATTTTTCCAGGCATGGCCTCTAACATGGTCCGAAGAATTGGAGCCAAGGCCTCCGGGACGGCACCCTCTTCAATCACATATCCATCAAGTGGATTCAGCTGATCCCTACAGTCAATGACTCCATTGATGGTTGGTCCAACAGGCCGATCCGGCGATGGAAATGCTCTCCCAATTGCATTAACATGAAAGTCGGTGTTGTACCTGTGAATATGCGTCAGCTATTCAGTTGTGTTCTTGGGTATCACGATGCAAACCCAAAGGCTAGGATATCCCCATTGCCACTCATTCCCGTACCTACCGTGTCGCTCATCTTGAGCCCCATCTGCTTACTTCGCAAAAGGATTTGGGTACTTCCTAAAGTACCTGCACCAAGAAACACAAATTTCTTTGCATGAATCCACATGAGATCACTGTATATGTTCTCCTTGAAAGCTCCGCGCTTACTTCCGTGCCAGGCAAAAAAGACCAGGTAGCCATTTCCGCTAGGGTCTTTCTTGACGTAGCGAACTTCGCACTCGCAGAAGCTATCACGGAGATTTAGCAACGCATTTTGCAGCCGAACGGAATAAGCCTACATTTCAGCACCCCAATTCCATGCGTCACTCAAGTAGTTCACCAGTGTGCTCGATTTGCTTCCATCATTGATACCGGTACTATCATTCCCAGTCAAGGCACTTGCTTGCATTTCAACCCCTGTGCTATTCGGACCATCTTGAAACCGAGTCGTCTGAGGTACGCGGTAGAACTTGTTGCCTACTCCGAGGGCTTCTGCTTGTCTCTTGAGCAGGTCTAGTTTCGGCAAGTCAGGAAAGCTTTCTGGGTAAGTCTCGGGTTGCAGTACTGATTCGGCACGCCTGTAATCTGGGTCTGGTTAGAAATCTCTCACTAAATGTAGAATCGGTACCTCAAGCAACAAGCATGGGTTAACGCCTATTTGTCCACCGAGGTTCGTTGTTTAGGAAAGAGCTTTACGCCAGGCCGACATGTTTACAATATGATAAGTCAACTTAAACCTTAGCAAATGTGTGCTCTTACACTTTTCAAGACATTCAGGATCTCTTCTGATCTCAAGAGGCCAATAGTCCAATCCCAAGGTCGCATGATCAGCTCGGAGAAACACATTCGCATTCAGAAGGCTCGTTCCGCCCAGACCTGAGCTCGTCAGCTTCCATCAAACCAGAGGTGTCCACAATCAACTACCATTAGCGACAAATGCATTTTGACCTTCACCAAGCACTAAATGATACAACCCGGTGGGATCGTTCACATCGACTCGCTTGCTCTTCTTATCATATGGCGCAAAGTCGCCGGAAACATGTAACTCGGGCGTAGCCTCCGCTAGGTTACTAGGATACTCACCGGCTGCGTTACAGTACGTGTTAGGCCCACATAGATACAAGAAGCGGGATGGAGACGTTGAGACGACATACGCCACCTCTCCTTGCCGAGCTCAAGTACACAAACTGACTGTTTCCCTCTTGCCATCCGACTAGCCGCCACTCCACCACCGTATCCGGACCCGATAACAACAACATCGTACTCATGGCGTAGCAGCTCTACAGGCCTCGAAATCCTTGGAAACTTCCTCAGCGAGCCGCTATAGACGTAGGAGTCAAGTTTCGCTTGAGCCTTGGATTGCGGACCTCCAGGCTCCGAAGTGTGCACGTCGTAGGCTTTGTCTTTGTATCCATTCGTTTCCGGTAGTGTAGTCGATGTCAATAATGGAGGATCTTCAAGCACCTCTGAGTCTTCAACGAGGCTGGTTTTGCTTTGGAAGCCATTTTTAATTGAATCAAACGGCAAGTTGGCCATTGCTGGACTTGGGTCCTTTTGCGCGGCGATGGCTACTGTGAAAATCGGACTAGTTTGCAATTGGAGAAGAGAAAGTCAATTGAAGTACGAAAGTTGAAATTAAAGCATTCCTTTTCGAGGTGCATGATTTTGGGGGCAGTGAGTCTTTCCTACTCCCTCGCATAGTCAGCCTGTCAGACGGAAAATGCCTGGTGAATGACGTCAGCTAAGAAGATGACTGCAGGGTACAGATGCAGAGCGCATTGGCACATCCGGCCACCCACGAAGCCATGCATCTGGTCATTGGTGGATATGCTCCGAGTATTTGATGTACGAGGCGCAGCTAGTCAGGTGCACGGTCGTCAGCCAAAATACGAGTAAAAGAACAATGGTGTATGAGGAGGCGATTGGACGGTTGTGGTCACCCCGGTTAAGAAATTAGTGTGTCCTTGCGAGTAAGCCGTGCCAAGACGCTCGTCAGCCCCGTTCGCAAAGCCACTCAGGCGACTTTGCCCACTTTATCTGGTCTATTTGTTACTTGCTATCTCTTACAGTGACTGAGGCGTTCCTTAAGAACAATTTGGCAGGCATGATCGAGATGAGATACTAAGGATACAGGGAATTGGGTGTCATCCCAATTTCCCGTTTATTGCAGACAACTACAGCCGATGAGCAAGAAGATATTTTAGAAGATTAAATGTAATTGTACGCACTTGAAAAAAATTTAAACAAGTACTTTAATGATAAATTATGCTCCTATTACTAATCATATTAATCATATTAATAACAGAAATTATATATATTTAATATACGACAAATCCTCTGTCGACCTTTAGTTTCACCCCTGCCGAGCTGTAACCAAATTGTGGCTCTCCCCTCCTCAAAGCGGCAACATACACTATTTTCGGTATCTACCTTATGCCTTTTATGGTACGGGTACTTGCTAAGCTCGCTTCTTGTACAAATCATATCTCTCAGTCCTTGCCTAGGCGCTCTTGGCGTTCCGTTTTCGGGTAGCACAGACTATTGCCAATAATCGAATCTATCTGATATCAAACGGCCATATTCTCCTCAAGTCCTCCTCGTTCATCGATTGATCATCGATGCTTTCGGCACTCCGTACAGTCTGTATTAATTCGTCAAAAGCCTCCTTGTGCGCCACCTTTGTTGCTTCCCATGACTCCGTCGGGACCCATCCATCTCCGTCAGTGTCCAGAAGGTTGACCAACCTCCGTTTCAAATATTGCGCCGTTACAAAGTCTTGAAAGTCCTTCTGATGGTCGAATAGTTCAATCGACGTGGGTGATGCATACGGGCAAGAACCCGCGAGACCCAGCTCCTTCCAGCGGCTGGAGGGCTCGATCAGCTCGTGTCTCAAAGCCGTAGCATCATCTCTCCATGTCCTGTGACAGTAACGGAAAGGTCGGAGCAGATCTTCATCAAGTGCTCTTGCGGCGTAGAGCTTTGGGACCAGGCCCAGCAGGCAAACCTCAAAAGCCTCTCTACAGAGATCGGCCTGGATCTTTGAGTGCTTTTCTTCGGGCGAAGCGTCGATCATAGGTGCGGCAAAATCTGGTATGTAGTCTGCGTATTCGAAAGTTGGCTCTATGCTGGATGATTGCCAATCGATGAGATCCGTGATGACCGTTGGATCTTCGTCGGAAACAAAGATATTCCTTTTATGTAGGTCAGCATAGCAGGAGGGTGGCCGCAGCTACTTCCCGAACTCGAGAATCTTCAGCCAGCTTTTGGATGACAGCACGAGCAACATCGAGTAGGCGGGCATGCGTTGCGACGGATCCATGAAAGCGTGGTTTATCAACAAGCGCAATGTCGCCAACTGGGAGTCGAGAAAGACCAACATCGATGAGGCCGTCGCAATATGCGGTAAGATGAGGCCCTGGCTCATGTCAATCAGCTGAAGTGCTGCGTAAAAGTCAAAGCAATGGAACTCACAGGGCCCCCTATTCGGCTTCGTCGAATTGTAATATCTTGCTTCGTCGACATTGCAGTCCCAATACCTGATTCCACAATGGGGCCCTAAACAAAAGCTTTGTGTAAATGGCAGTGTGCAGGCGGAGTGGAGAGGGGCATCGATAAAGTAGAGACTTCCATACGCTGGAAAGTCGATTGCTGCTATTTGCTGGATGCTCATACAAATGGCCTGGATGCACACAATTTGCTGCTCCCCGGACATTGTTGGCCATTTCTGGTGCAACTGAACACCAGCGGTATGTTCTGTGATGATATACTCACTACCAATGGCATTTGAAGGGTCGTCGCTCTAATTAAGAATCTTCGGCGTCGGCACGGTCGTATTGGACCGGACTGGGCCACACACGAGACTTCAGCTGCTAGACTTCACCCGTGAGGAAGTTCCAAGCTCACCGTATGTGATGGTGGCCACTTCCGAGTTGGTGGTCAGCCTAGGCGCTCCTGCCACGGAAGTGGGTAGCCTCGCGACAACGCGCCTTGCGTTGTCGCAGGTGAATATAAAGACTCTATTATATCCCCCTTCCTTTTTCTCATAGCTTGCAATAGAACTGGCCCCAGGACACAGTTGGATTATTCTTCTGCGGAGCGCGTCGAAATCGAAATTCAAGATGCGCGAATCGCGCTGCAACTTGTCACAACGAAGCCATCGCCCACTCGTACTTGTGAGGATTGAGAACTGTATATTCATGTTGGCGCAACAGGTATTTTAGCGATATGAGGAGCTTATACCATCGTCCGACGACAGGCTGACTATAGGCTGAGGCTCAAGGATGCCCACACTGTGTGTCATCCGCGTGTACGATTCCAACCAGGGAGGGGTAGACGTCCAGTTCTGAAGACGGAGGATAGGATAGAGATATGTTTGATGTTGGGGAAATGAAGCATCACCGAAAGCTGTGTGTATTTAGCATACAGTGAACCATGGAACGAATCGGTTTTTGTATACGGAGTGTTCGTTAATGAACAAGTATTCGTTACATTCAGACGACGCTAAGATTAAGCTAAGCCTAGACTGGTATAGACTCTCTAGATTGACGGCCGAAAAAGCATACAATTAGGTGATAAAATTATAAATTACATATAACGAATACCCGCAAAAATATTACAGAGAGTGCTAACGAATTTGTCTTATAAAAATATTCGTTATTTCTCACCAACAAGAATTGTTACGTCCAAGTATTCATTACATCCAGATTCATTATAGCCAAGGTTTATTGTATATAAATTAGATAAGAGTGCTCGGCGGTTCAGCATATATGTCGCACATTACTGGTTGGGTGTCTTAATCCATGGGTTGAATGTCTCGCCTACTCGTACGGATCCAATAAGATTCAATGGGGGACCATGGTCACCGATAGGGTGTACCAGCCATTTCGTAGGCATCTTTAAAGATAACGATGACCCATCAGTAACGCGCAACACAACCCAGGCGTCAGTGGATGGGATAAACGTCACCGGGGTCTCCCTCCGCCTCGCACCCTTCGAAGTCTCCGGCAGTGTCGCATCATCCGAACACGGAATCGAGCTTCTACCCGATCTAATCGTCTACGCAGACTGGGAGCCAAAAGATTGGAACAGTCGCACGCCCGTCGACCTCGGGGACATCATGATGAGTCCAGAAGAAGAAGACAAACGCAATGCTGCGCATCATCACTCGAGAAGAGATATTCTGGGCTCTACCTCTTGTATAAGTCCTTTAGCGAGGATGCACGAAAAGGCCATAAGCGCCGAACAATCATGAAAATAATGATTTTATTGTCACACCATGAGACTGAACACCTCATCTTCATCTGTGATAACGACGAATTTTCCACCAATGATACTTCTGTTTTGAAAGAGCGATTATATCATACGCAAAGCCGCAGCCATTCCAAAAATTATTTTCTCCAAGTGGACGGAAAAGGCTATTCTCGTGAAGAAATTGTCCACCACGTATTCCAAGGGCTTCAGAAGCTCATTCATTAATTGAACCACAACAGTACCATCATCTGGAAAGTCTTTGACCTTCTTAAGGTCATCGATCTTCGTCTTTCTTGAGGCAGTATTGCGGCCTAGACGATAGTTGCCTATGCAGAAAGTGCACACCTTGAACCTTTGGCTAGCCACTTTGTTGTTATTCCGCACACCCAGCTCTCTCGAATTAAGGTAGCCATTCCGTCCAAGCCGGCTTATACGTCCCGCTCGCATCATAAAGATAGCCATAATAGAGAAAAATACAAGTGACGGTCCACAAAGCTACCCATTGCTCCATGAATTTCTGCTTATGCCTGTTTTCGCCGCTGAAAAGCTGACGCAGTGTAGTCGAAGTGAAGCGAAGATAGAGGAATAGGTGTGCGAGCGTACCCGTGGTGGCAACGACGATTGCCAAGACAGTGGTCGCCATCTCAGACCAGCGTCCCCACATATTTATGGTTTCTAGGAAAGTCGTGTAGAGGAGGGTGAAGCAGCCGATACTTAAGGTCAACACCACTAGCCAGGAACGTTTATCCTTGGGAGCCAATTCGTATATCTTCAGCGATGAAGAGGCAACAGAGACAACTAGTGAGGAAAAGCTGATTATAAACCTGTTTCTAATAATGGGTTTGGCTTCGAATATGGATTTCATCAAAGCAAGATTCAGGGTTTTTAGACAAAAATCAATATGGATCGTCAAGGCAGATGTTGCGACCATCAGTCTGAATGCGTCCACAGCGAGTCTATTCTCCGCCGGCATCCGACTGGCTTCAGCAAGCCTGGCCATCGTGGGTCGCACCGCCAGCCGCTCGATGAGTTCCAGTACAACAAAGGGAACGAAGAGGCCCAGGACAAGCCCAAATGTTACTCGATCTCCTTGGATTGCCAATGCCTTGATCAACGTCGGTAGAGCGCCAAAGACGAAGACTAACACTCGAAAGAAAGGTTGGCGCTCCCGTTCCGGGTAAAGGCCTACCCGATCTGCAACGACGCCTAAGGCTATCCTGAATGGCAAGCCTATGGCAAAGCTCAGCCGGACGCTATGATAGATCAGGCTGAGGGCATTGGCGATCTGGAATGGGGGTGAGAGCCTCAGGGCTGGCGAGTCTGTGCCGCCGCAGATCTGGCCCGCGGGTTGCAGTGCGCTGTTGAGCGCAAGGGCCACGACTCCCCAGAAACGATTTGGCGCCGACGCCGTCGACATGGCGATTGTTACCTTACACTAGCTACCTTACTAGTCCCCTATTAGCTGAGGTTGGTATGCGGTAGTATGAATTGCTTGCGCTACGAGGCCGGAGATCTTGCTGGATCATGGATCGCTCTCAGTTCAGAACCTCCGGCTCTCTGGTGAACCACTGACGGATAGAAGCGGGGTAGACTCAGCTGATACGTAGATCACGTCATAGCCTGACTAAGGTTTGCAGCATGCAGCATGCAGGATATAAACCTGCAGCCCTCTTGGCGACAGGTCCGCGGTTCTTGGTGCCCCTCGCGACTGTCGGATTATCTTCAACCAAAGTTGCATGCAGAATGAGAAGAGGCTGAACCTATCACTAGACCTAAAAACCATTTTCTCTCGCAAAATCCCCCTATCTCGGTATTGTACTAACAGAAATGACTCGTGAGAAAAGATTCTCGTTATCCTGCACAAACACTCTGGCCTGATACCTCGGCGCTCCAATCCTGCGCCTGTTCTACTTCCTTTCCTGGTCGAAAAGAGTCTTGATCTTGGGTCGAGGGGTGTATATGTTTACCTCCCTTACGGACGTTACTCAGCAAGTGGCAAAACACTCCTATTCTGGTCTTTCCCAAAGCAGTCCGCCACCATTCCAGTAGGTAAAGTCGTCCTATTTTAGAGCGACACACGTGTCCCGTATGATATCAAACAGACAAACGAAACTTCCAATTTCGAGCAATTTGAGTACGTTTCCCAGATTTGCAAAGAGATATTGAGATTGCGATCGATGAATGACAAAATCGCTCTTTGACCGTCGTGTACATATCCTACGACTGATTCTCTCAACGCTGCTTTCTGAATTCATCATTCTTGATGGGAGCATGCCAAATCTCGCGAGCTTTTCTTACGGAGAATTTCCTTCAGATCCACCGCTCTGTTTGATCCTGACCTTGATACTCCATGACTCACAACAAGCGCTATGATTTGTCAAACCTCTCCATAAGTAATCATCCTGAACAGGCCAAATGTCTGACCAAACAAATTTGCCAGCCGAAATTCTTGCCATTACCCTACTGAATACATACAAAGACGGACCGAGGTTGCCCTATCTCCTCGTACTCCATTGTCCGACCATCTTGCCTCTGCGGCATGGAATCGGAACGCAGACGACGGTGGCTGCAGGGAGCGGGTACTGTGTGCGTCTTTCCCGAGCCAGTCAATTTTGGAGATAAATGTCTAGAGTAGCGCAGAGAGTATTATGGTGTGTTTAGATCTCTGCATCCACGCCAACGACGGCCTTTGATCTTCCAAAAATCAAGCAGTCTTGAAATGCGAGAAGCTGCACCGGAGACAAAGTCAAACTCGCTATGATTGACCCGCTTCACGTATTCGATGTTTCTTGCAGTGCATCAGCACCAGCGATGCCAATATATTAGCAATTCAAACAGCCCTCAAATCAAGCTTTGGTCACGATTCTATACAGTCAAGTCTGCCGGCTTCTTGAACGGATCTATTTTGAAGACCATCTTCCATTGATATTCTGGCGGGTACTCTGATAGTTCTCCATGCTAAACCTCCGCTAACATGCACACAGAAAAGACTGGCCCTACAATTTGGCACATGATCCGAGAAAAGACAGACTTCGCTTTAGCACTCAATCCTCACCAATGCAACATCGCGGTCCCCCAAAATGCAAGTGAATTCACATCAACCATCCTCTCCTCCGCCCATCTTTCTCCACATTGCCATAACATCCATTTCCTTCGTTTCCTACCCCCCCTTCGGCTATAGGATCCTTACTCTAGTGATAAATCACATTGCAAGAGCCCGAAAGTTGAGTCTGCGGTGGTCCCACATCCACCGTATCGTCATCAAAGACCGTGGTCACGCTATTGTCGACACCGTAAAAGGTGCAGATCGTCTCGGCATCACCGGAAACCGTGATATGAGAGATGCTCAATGGGTTGTCTGCGATGTCAGGTCAATACGCTTTTGGGGAAGGGGACTTGGGTAGCAATCTGAAATCGGTGCGGATGAGACAAAGATGGTGAGTCAATCGTCGTGGTTGAGAGGAGAGAGTCGAGCTAGGACTTGGCAGCTGGCTACATACCAATCCAGAAGGTAGAACCGTCGGCCGGTTCTACCAGCGTAAAAGATGCATCAGCAGCGCCTTCGAAGGTGATGGTGACTTCTGCGGCTTGGCGGGCATTATTGGCGGGGGCCGCGTTGAGTTTGGCGGCGAGGAGGAAGAGGAAGGTGGAGATGGCGAAGGCCTTCATTGTCGATGCTCGTTGATTGGTTGATGGACGA
Source organism: Parmelia sp. 050094 (assembly GCA_018257885.1). Taxonomy (NCBI): domain Eukaryota; kingdom Fungi; phylum Ascomycota; class Lecanoromycetes; order Lecanorales; family Parmeliaceae; genus Parmelia; species Parmelia sp. 050094. The sequence continues at coordinate 60,000 of JAEUBB010000053.1, forward strand.
ATTGGAGGGATGGTATTTTTGCTTGATGTGTGAAGAAGATGCTGAGTAGAAATGTAAAGCGGATGAGCAGAAGATGAGATTGAGAGGTATGGAAGCACTCTTTATATATGCAAGCCAGCCATGGGCGAGATACAAGGCTGCCACTGCTTTCCCCTCTTTCACAGCCCAAGTGATCATATGCCCGGTCTCGGTTTTGATAGCACGGCTCACCGTCAAGTCAACCGTCATCTATACGGGATGCGCGTCGTCGAGAATAATCTGCCAATACTCAGCCGTCTGACATGTGTGCCATTTTGATTCCCGTAACCATCCACGTGGGTGGCCTTATGGATGACAGCTATCCCCACGGCCGAGCACCAGCTCTCCCCGCATTGCCATCTCGATCAGAAGACCACATTAGGTAATGGAGTACGTGAGCCAACATCGGTGAGTTGACATCGCAATCATGTAACAGCGGTGGGCAAGGTCGGTCAGACTCAGCCGAGTGCTTGGTGATGGCATTGGATCAATGCCATGAGAAAAGAGAGCAAGGATACCCCCTCGCACTCATACTGATGCATATTGGTCCACGTCTCCCTGGGGTAAGCATGAAAGCATTTAATGAAGACTCAAACGTCTAGGATGCGCATCGCAGTCGCTTACATTGCCGCCAATCGGCACATACCCATTTCAGCAGCTATGCAAGTCCCCGGAGATATATCAGCCCTGAGAGCCAGGAATCATGGCAAGGCTTCCCATATGCTTACCCCAGATTCAAAAGATTCGTAGACCGTCGAAGGTAACGTGAGAATTTAGTGGCTGCCAAAAGGATCACAAGGCTTGGCACTCGAGGCCAACGCCGAGACTCTGTTAATTAGGTGAAGTTCAAGGGCAGTGCTTCTGGGGTGCGGTCTGTCAGCATTATACATGCGTGCTTCTCTCTTTCTATGTTGGCATCAGTAGTAATACTTATCGGCGTGTTGGTCGATCAATGAGCATGGAAACGCTCCAAGAAGAGAAACAGGCGTCATGATTGTAACTCCGCTCTAGCTATGGTTTCACCCGAGAGTGAACAGCCTGTTGTCTGTCCTCCGAGCGCTAGTCAGAGGCTATTGCATGTTTACTGTCCAGAGCGACAAGACACTGCCGCCACTGACAAATCACATACAGGATGGCCTAGAAAGTCTTGGACATGCCAAGAAGCGCTTTCGGATGATAACTTGTAGTTGGGGCCCTTTTAGGGGCGCCATTGAGGCCTTACGTAACCCACCAGACGTTTCGGATGGGACACCTACCATTCAACCTTAAAAGGCCTAATTCGCCAGCTATAAAAGATGCCGAACCCTCCATATTTACCCCAACGGCAGCTTATATCGCGCTCTCGGCGGTAATGAGACTGCTGCTTCACCTGATTCTATTTCATTCCCTACGCCCGTCTGTTCCGGAGTCACGGCTGGGGTATCAATCAATGCCCACTAGACGATGAGCAAAGGCGAGATCCTCCTCGCTGCGGCTTTGGCTTTTGTAGAGGACTCGCTCAGGAGAGGGACGTCGGTGATGATGGCGTAGCGTCAAGGGTATCGAATGGGAGTTTCGGTTGTGCGTTGACTCTCGTCGCTTATTCCGGTATCTGGATCTGGAAGCACTATATGTTGCCCCATTGCGATTTCTACGGTGTGGTATTTGAGGCTGGGGGGTTTTGATTAGGATTCCTGGGAGATTTGAGGGACTGATTGACTGGGTTGGATGCGATGAAGGCGTCGGGGTGAATGTGAGAGGTGAGGTGCATTTTGCGGTGAGATATTGAATGCGAAGTGTGTAATCAGTAGCATGAGGTTGGCTAGTCTTTCGTTTTTTTTGTACACAGTGTTATCCACAAAGCTCAAGACATTTGTGTGGGATTTGCAATGGGAAATAAGGGCGCCAGCACCGATAATATCTCATCTATGCAGGCATTGGGCGACTTTACTCCCGCCTCCTGTCCCAGCCTTCAATCATCGTCGAATCCGGATCACTGGTCCTCCATTACATACCCCTTCTCAAAGGTCTCCCGCCTCCTATTGGACTTTCCGAGAAAGAAGTCCGCGACAAGCGCCAAGACCGCTACACCCATCAACGCAACCGCCGCCCAGCTACAGCCGATGAACAAGCCGCCTTTGTCTGCCGCCACGCCCAACTTTGGGTTGTCGTTGAAGAAGCCACAGATGCTCGCAACCATGAAGTGGATGAAGATTGAGGCGAGCAGCAGGGAGCCGAAGGAAACCTAGAGAAATTCGTTAGCCCGATCACAGCTTTGAGCGAGTAGATTGCAGTGGGAGGTAAGACTTACAAAAGCGCAACCCAGCGTCGCAAAGCGCAACAGTCCCATCTGGTTGGAGTGGATAATATGCCTATGTACGCACAGGGCGGAGAGGATGAGGGCGGCAAAAGTTGCGAGAAGACCGAAGATGTAGAACAGGGAAATCACTTTGGTGATGAGGGTGGCGGCTTTCATGCCGTATTCGACTGGATCGGGCAAGTCCAGGTGGGACAGAAAGGATGGGATGCTGGATACATTGACGGCTTGCGATGAGTTCTTGTGGTTGGGCGAGTGGTTGGAGCAGTAGGTGATGTTCTCCTTGCGGTTTGACATGTAGTCACCCTAGGAAGAGATTGTTAGATGTCAGGTTTGAGAAATGAGCACTGGGAGTGTTTCTCCGTGCGGATTCCAACTTACCTCACAATAGGTCAGGAGATGTGCAACATAGAATTGCTGGATATCCAAGGTCTCGATTGTGGCATTGATAAAGTCACTGACAATAGTGGCAGCAGCGTTTTTGACAGCATTCTCTGCTGCTTGGAGATCCTGTTTTGCCTCGTCCACGGCATCTCCGGCGGCATTCTTGGCGTCTTGCGCAGCATCCTGAGCTGTGCTTTTGGCGCCTTTTGCGGCGTTGGAAGCTGTATTTTCGGCGTCGTCAAGGATACTCCTTCCGAATATGTTGTTCAAGTCGAGTGAGGAGTTCGGAGTGGGAAGATTAAGATCTTTCAGTAAGGTTGGGCCAACCATCGAGGTGTTGAGGGCGTAAAGTTCCATGCCTTTCAACGTGTTTGGGTTTGTGCCGGCAACGAGGCAGCATATGGCTATGATGAATGCGACTGCCGAGCAGATGAGGGCTACGCCCGGGATTGCAGCGTGGGTGGGACTCATGATGGGTGATGATTGGAGAGGATATCGCACAACGAAGAATCAAGATTTGTAGAGGCTACCAAATGTTCTGACAGGGAATGATGGTGTATTGGTGTCGAGCAATATTTCAACGAGCCAGCGTCGGTTGTTAAGCGTTCCAAAAGATGAAGAGAAGAGACAGAGACAATGAAGGAAAATGTAGAACTTGGGCTTTGTTCGAATGCAAAGGCAGAAAGAAATTTCAATAGTAACTTTTGAATAAAAAACAAAGGAAAAAGGAATAGTGTAGGGAAGAGATTCATTTTGTCCTTTGTATATACTCTTCACAAGTCACATGTGTTAAGTTCGGTCGCACGATATCAGGATACAGTGGATACTATTGTTTCAGTCAACTCTCTCAGCACTGGTGATGAGAGCAGTTTCAGGACTTGTGATTGCCAAGAGCCGGACGTTTCTGTTTCATCGAATGTATCGGCGTCAAGAGGGGAACGACTGATGAGACTGTTTGGATATGAAGCCTCACATCTAAATATAGATTCTCGCGCTAGCTCAATTTAGCCGCCAGGGGCTCGGGCGTGCCGTGCCCATCCCACTCCGTACAGTATTTCATGATTCACATGGGTCATCAAAAGCCGCGGGCAAAATGGATACCCCCAAAATGCCCCGTCTAGAACCTCTGTAGCGCAAAGGTATGAATTGAGAGAAGCGAGATAGGCTCATAGATAAGACTGCCCGCCCTACCGATATTCCACATTCAGCCAAGCTAGAGAATCCTTTCATCTCATAGGGGCAACTATAACCGGCTGCCTTGGACTTGTCACAGACTTAGTATAGCAGCGAAGATACTTCACGGCTCGCGAGGAAGGTGACTGCCGGGCCGGCTGTCAGCTAACGAAAATGGGAGTTTCGGTGTACCGAAAGACTGTGTAAGCGTGCTACACCCATTGAAATTATGATCTACGGACCACCAGGACAATCTGTACACTCAGTACGATCATTCAATATCCTCCTTACCTACGCATCCCATCGCAAACTTGGCTCCGCCTCGACCCTCCATTTCTTGACTCTCAGCTTTATAGTGTCTAATATCATGGCAGATGAGATTTCAACAAGCAGAGACACAGAAGCGGTCCTTAAATCCGCCGACTCACCATTCTCCCCTCCGCCAAATGAACAAGCTACAGAAAAAATTCATGACCCCGCAGAAAACGAAACCATCTATATAACTGGGCTGAGACTGAAAATCGTAGCCGTCACGTATGTATCAGATTGGCTCATTTGTCGCTTGACTGAATTGTCATCGACAGACTTTCCATCTTCCTGTTCCTCACGAATCTGGAAATTCCAATCGTCACAACCTCACTCGTAGCCATCACAGACGACCTTCAAAATTTCAGTCAGATCAGCTGGATCGCTTCAGCGTACATGCTAGGATACGTTGGTACTGTTTGCGTGTCTCTGGTCTGTGCTTTCCTCGGACATTAACTCCAAGCGCTCTAGGCTTTCTCATCATCTTTTCGAAGCTCAGCGACATCTTTGGTAGGAAATCACTTCTCGTTATCGCCATATCCATCTTCGTCGTGTTTTCTGGCGCGTGTGGAGCAGCTCAGACAACTACCCAATTGTGAGTCCTCCCCGGGTACTATCTACATCGATTTATGACGATGGATCAGAATTATTTTCCGCGCTTTCCAGGGAGTTGGCGGCGGCGGCAATTTCTCTCTCTGCACGATTATCTTCATCGAACTTGTTCCAGAAGAAAGATATGCAGCGGTCACTAGTTCTGTGTCAATTGTTTACGGGATATCCTTGTTGCTTGGCCCAATTCTAGGCGGCGTTATAAGCAAATACTCAACTTGGCGCTGGGTATTTCTCTTGAAGTGAGTATCACTCCTGCTCGAAATCGAATTCGATCTGAGTGTAATAAAGTGTACCTGCCGGTGTACTAGCAGGAATTCTCGCTGTTATATACTTACCCACAGGGTTTCCCTTCCACGGCGCAAAAGGCCTCAAGTCTCGTAATGCTCGAGCAGCAATATCGAAGTCAACATTGGGTCGGGTCGACTTTCCTGGAACGTTAATGCTTCTTGGTGCAACTCTTCTCCTCGTAGCTGCTTTCGAAGAAGCCGGAAGCAAGTACCCGTGGAGATCCCCATTCGTGATAATCCTCTTGACGATATCTGGGATACTATGGATCTGTTTCCTGGCATGGGAAAGACGAGTCACGCTTGTTGCAAAGGACATGGAGCCGGTATTCCCGTGGCGATTTGTCCAAAGTCGAATATGGGTCGGAACGTTACTGTGAGGGATGACTATGCGACTCAGATGCGTCATCGAAAGCTGACCACCCCAATAGGAATGCTCTCTTCCTCGGCGGCCCATGGGCTGTCTCCGTGTTCTAACTTCCTTAAAGATACTAAGTCGCATATGGCGCTTCACCTCTTGGGGCAGGCATCCGTCTAATGCCGTTCACGTTCGCGGCACCTGTCGGATCAGCCGTATCTGCCCTTATCGCAGGCAAACTAAAAGTCCCTCCAATATATCTCATCATGTGCGCATCAGTGTTGCAAATAATCGGCTTCGCTCTGCTCTCTACGTCGTCCTATTCCCCTGAAGTAGCTGCTGCCCAATATGGCTACGAAGTCATTGCTGGTTTCGGGTGTGGCATAAACATCTCGATACTAGTCCTGCTCACACCATTCTCCGTTGAGAAGCGAGATCAAGGTACGTCGATCCTGTTCACCGGCACCCACCTCAGTCTCTTGATCAGATCATTGACATGTTCTTATCACACCAGCGGTTGCGCTCGGATCATTAGCTCAATTCCGCGTCATGGGTGGCGTAATTGGCCTTGCTATTGCAACGACCGTCCAGAACGGCTTCGTCAGGTCCAGACTTTCCCAGTCGCTTTCAAAAGACCAGGTCGATCAACTGCTACAATCGGCCGAGGCTGTGGCACTCTTCTCACCCGAGACTCAAGTAGGCATCAGGAGCGTCTTTGCAAATGGCTATAACATCCAGATGAAAATTCTGGCAGGGTTCGCCGCGGCGCAAATCCCGTCCACGTTCCTAATGTGGCAGAAGAAGCAGATTGTCGTTTAGGTCATCAGTGAGCCACACGAAGGTCTGACGGACTGATTGATGCCTCCAAAAGTTCTCATAAAGGACTACATAATTTCGAATTAGTGCCTCTTCTGTCCCACCAGTGATTTGCTACGCTAAGAACCAAAGTAAGGAAATTTTCACCGAGGAGTGTTTTTGTTGTGGCTCATCACTCAGCCTGTAAGGGAAAGTCATTGCACCTCTAGCACTCTGCTGATGGCTTTTTTGACTTTTGCAGCGGTCACGTACAGAAAAAAGAGATAAAAAAGAAGTATCAGGTGCACTGATTGTCTTTGCTTGCTGTCTACATCTTACTTAATGACCAAAAGCTGGAGAATAGATGATGTAGAAATTGTCTGCGAGGCAAGGCCGTTAGGGCGCGGGTAGAACATCGTGATACCAGCCCGCGAAACCCAATTGGAGACAGAGTCGAAATGATGAAGTGACGTTGTTGGCCGTGTTGACTGACCAGTCGCGAAATGTCAACAACACACGATGGTATTCTCCAGGGATGGCTGCTGAAAAGAGAACGCAAGTCCAGTTGAGGAGAGGCAATGATGGATACGTAAAGACAGTAGACAGGCCCAGTGGCTAATGGCGAGCATGCGTGGAAGATGTGGCAGCTATTATCCGGCCTCAACACCCGTACATCACTTTCGTTATCCCATCCCTTGAGGAGATCGACATCAGGCCTATTGGAAGATGGTTGGTCCATATGCGACGCGGGTTTTCGAACAACCTGTGACATCCTGCAAGAGGGTCCGCTTGGAAGACGAGCATAAGTGCTCCTTCCCAAGATCCCATCCTCTTCTCCAACCCCTCATCCCCACCCCAATCCCACAGACCCTACAACTATCCATCCCACACCAATGGCCAACAGCAGTTGCCTAATCTCCTTACTTTTCTGCACTCCCTCGTTGAAACCATCCGCGAACGGTACCTTGGCCTTTGCTTTCCAGAAACTCCGGTTGTGCACGTGAGCAGCCGCGCAAGCTGCGATATTGAGCAACGGCAGCACAGCAGAGCCTCCCAGAAACGATGATGAGCCAGCAGCGAGAGAGCCAAACAAAAGCGCAAGAGAGCTTATGAAACTCAGAAAGATCTGTAAAGCGCAAAGACACAGATGTCAGCTTACTCACCTTATCTAAACCTCATCATTTTCGGAACAAAAACGCACAAGTATATCACGAACGAGAAAGAAGAAGCTAATGACAAGAAACTTACCGCAATAGCGCAACTCGCCTGCGTCCTCCTCGTCGAATGCAACTGCCCCGCCGCCTTATCCGAGTACTCCGCCGCACGCTCGGCGCGGTTCTTGCCGCCGCCAAGGCTTGTGATCGCGAGGTAAGACCTGTGGGCTGCGAAAAGGGTGAGGAGGGACATGAGGGGGAGGATGAAGGTGTTGGGTGAGATGGACATTATGAAGATGGGAGGGACAAGTTGTTCATGGGGAAGCAATGGATGGACAGGATAGAGAGGTCGAGGCTTGGGGGGTGCAAAAAGCTGGAGCCTGCTGCTCGTCTTACTAAGCTCAACAGGCCACTACGGCGGACGAAAGGTGCAATTCCGACAAAACCAGAAACTGATATTGGATATTGGTTTTGGAATTGGGATTTTACTTGTTATCATAATGTTTTAGAATTTATCCCAAGACTTAATTCAAGACCTATTTTTACTGTACGGTGGAGATTATTCCAAGAGCTACTCTGGGCAGTGCTTCGAGGGCTATTTCCTGCAGTCGAGCCGCATGAAGGATTACTCCAGAGAACTACTCGAAGGACTACTCTGAGGACTCATCCGAGCATCTATGCCGAGGGTCTTTCCTGAGAAACCTTCGGCATCTATGAATGTTATTCTACTTCTCTGAAAGTCAGCCTCGTCTTGACTCTAGTACTTCGTCTCTTACTTGTCTCTCGTCGTCCTTGTCCAGACAATTTACACTTGAACGCAAGTTGATCAAGATCCCACAACCAAGATGAGTCACGTAGCCACGACCACGGATGCTTTGGCACAACGCCATCGGCCAATTCGTGATGTCGCCGGGGAAGTGATAAAGAAGAAAGGCAAAGTCATCAACAAGGCAGAACTACCACCACAGCGCTCGCCGAACACTTCAATAGTGGGGACATCCCTCGCTCTTCTGCCAGGTCAGCCACAGGTATCTACTGTCGAGGATGAATTAGACGATTCCTGGATGCAGAATCGCGAAACACTAGCCAGCACTTTCCACACAGAAGATGATACGGATGCCACAAACGACGACAATCAAGAAGTCCTTTTGAATTACTTGGCGAACTTGAGCCCAGAGCAGAGACTCCACAGGGAAAGTGTCTATAATTGGTCGTCTGTATGTTGCTCCCTCAATTGAGTCCTTCTAAATTCCGATGGTTTGCTCATAGTCAACTTAGCGCTACTGGGATGACAATGGCAATCTTATGAGGCGTAACCATCCCTTGCGTGACCCTGATTCCGACCGTCGATTTGGCGACGCCCGTTCTATTGCAAGGTCGATGAACTATTCACCAGGGAGTCGCATCAAGCCGAAAGCCCGAGCCAAAAATCCATCGACCCGCGCAACAGTTCCTGAGACACATCAATCGCTGATGACGGGCGAGAGCCCAGAAGAGGAATCTTCACCAGTGCCGGATCTAAACTCGACTCCCGGCCTCGATAACGGAATCGCCAGTACGGCGCAGGAAGATGACCGAGTCAATAGAACCCGTGGGTCCAGTACAAGTCTTGATCGTTTACGACCTTCGGACGGCAAGTTGCAAATGCCCAAGAGGAACATTGAGACCCGAACGTTCGAGAACAGTATTGCAAGACGCGAAGGAGACGTGGATACAAAGCGGAGGTCAACGGTCCGTTTCTGGCACCATCCCTTCCGCAAATCTCTTCATCGATATTAGATCTACTGGAATCCTTACGACGGGCGCCAGGGGAAAGATTTGCCATATTACAATATTTCAGTATTAGATCAGGTCTCAAGACTATTTTTCCATCATCTTTTCCTTATCTGAGTTCAGTACGACTCTCTAGAGACCTCAGCGGTTAGAAATCGAGCTTGATAGTGTCATGGTAACGTCTGAAGGGTGAAATGAGTGAGGATCGAGAGGACCAGTCGGGGAGCAAGAAGTTCGAGGCCAGGTCTGTCTTAAATTTATCCCTCCCAAGGATTACAATGAGGATCATGAGACCGAGCATGCTCAGAGAGCGTGCTTCTGTGCACAGCAACGATTCATATGAACCAAGCTAAATGGGATCATGTCAGACTGTGATATATATAGCAGATGTTGCGTCACCCCCGTGGGTCGTGAATGTCCATGGCCAATTCATTATCCCCATGGACAGGACGGATGACCACGGGTATCCATCATATTGATCGGGCTGTAACACCCATCTCATGGGCAATTTATTGGTAAGGCATTCCATTAAATTTCACGTCAATCCATAGACATTACAACATATTTATGGAAGTTTGAAAGTTTCTAGAATCTCAAATCTCGCTATTGCACTATTCTAAAACCTTATTATTTCAGGAACTCGCTGTCGCGGAACCTCGCTGTCATGAATTTTTCGCAGTCGTAGCCTGCTGTTTTTAAGCTATTTACCCCCGGGAAGCTCGCCTAATTATGTTCTTTAGGGAGTTGCATGAGTACGAGACCATGAAATTGGTCAAGACTTCGGATTCTTATCGAGGAGGCAAAAAGGGCAGAGTTTTGGATTGCATGTATGGAGGTCGCTATTGGGTTTTTAGGGAATGACCCAATCAGACGGTCATCCAAAGTCCAAATCTGAAGCTCGCGGATGTAAAGCGCGCTGCGAGGAACCAAAACTATCTTGTTGAGCAGTTCTGCGGCTATACTGGCCCCCTCTGGTCCCTCTGGGTGATACCGTTCCACGCTCATCTTCGACAATTGCCGTTTCAGATGATTATGCCCCCTTACAAACCGTGTTGAAAGATAGTAGATCCCCATGGAGACTAGGGCGAAGCTCTCAACGTCTTCTGGCTCGTACATATAGCCCCATATCTCAATAACAACGTCATCTGGAAGGTCGGAGAAGATTGCCATTTTGTCTTGGACTTTGAAGGGTTGATTGAAGATTGATTAACGATCCAGAATGTTGTGAAGACCACTTGTGCAGCCATGCCAAGGTCAAAAGTCCGTGGCCATTTGTTAATCTTATGGGAACACGCTACACTTTTAGGTATTGAGGGACCTTGACTCATCCATTCATGGGCGCGTCTGGCGTCTACCCATAGCCGCGGCTGTGAGTGAATCCGATCAAGATTTTGAAGAAGATGCTCTAGTCAGTGACAAGGATTGAGATAGAGTGTTTTATAGATGGCCCAGAACATCTTGGCAGTATACGCTCCCTCAGAATCGCCATTCTAGGCTTGATGTGGGCAGGAGATATTCAGTGCGTATGCGAATTGAACCACTCTCTCCTTTTATTCTTCTAGACGGCCTGAGCTCTCAATTTGTAGCAGATTTGGAAATTGCATACGCGTAATTCGTGTCTTCGCTATTCCACGCAGCAGTAAAACTGCATACCTATACCAACATTCGAAACATCCTCAACTGTGCTCCGCTCTACTTATTCTTCCTATCAACCTCGACCCGCCCATCTATGCACGTGCCGTAGCGTCTACGGAACACAACGCCAAACAAATAGATCCAGAAGTTGAGGTGAATGAATCCAAGCAACATTTTCACGGGCCAGCGATACCGCCTATCCTCCCTGTATGTTTCACACATTTCCAGAGCTTGCGGAACGTTGTCCGTGAGTATGCCATCCAGTCCCCGCCGGATGCACCAGTCCATGGTTTTTTCGTCGTTGACCGTCCAGCAAAGGATATGTCGGTGAGACGCTTGGACTTTTCGAATGAAGTTACGGCCGGATGGGGAGACGAGTGAGGCTTGTGTTATACTGAAGTCGGTTCCAGGAACAGCGAGAAACTGACGGCAGTAGGATATGGAGAAACCGATATTTACGATAGAGAATTCTGGGAAGTATTCGTTATATAGTGGAACATATTTTGCCTATTAATTGTAAGCGGGGATGTGGTCCAGCGAGCCAAAATGTTTTACCGTCCAATAGCCCAGTAGCACTTTCGTCTTCCAGGACATGAAATTTTCTGGGTCGACTTGTTTAAAGGTCTCACAGAGGTGATGTACGAGCTCCGTGGGTTCGTCATAGAACTAGTCGCTGTGAGTTGAGCATCTTAAGACCATGACAGAATCAAGAACCTTAACATCTAACAACAGCCAAATGTTTTGCCATTCCGGTCTTCGAAAGAGCTCTAATAGATCTTGGAGACGAGCGAGGGGCTCATGAGGTGCCCGAGTCGTACGCAGTGTCCGGAGGAAGCTCCAGTTACAGTCCTTAATCTTTTTGTCCACGCCGAAGCATCTCTTCAAATCAGGATCCTGGATGAATGGTCAGCAACCAAGACCGTAGCCTGATTTCCAACCAGCAAAGAACTCACATGAGAAAGAACCACCACACCGTCATTGGTGAGGTGTAGATCTGTCTCCAAAGCATGAGCGCCTGCCTCGACAGCCTCTTGAAAGGCACGAATCGAGTTTTCGGGATAATTGACTTTGTACCCTCGATGCGCGATCACTTGCGGCCTGCCTCTGGTATCCAGGCGTTTCGAGGCGAAATCCGCTACAGAACGTCATTAGTGGCCGACGAAATCTTTTTTATTTTCTTTGGTTGGATTATCATGGTCACATAGCAATAATACATGCTGGTAGATAGAGGAGCAATAAATTCTCTAGGCTATTCTGCGTGTATCCTGATAATCGATGTATAGATATGGCAATCCATTGATCGGAAAGGGCACTTTTCAATGATGTATCAAGGAAAAATTGTTGACTGATTATTAATCAGGGTGTCAATTTCATGCACCTACGGCTGGGAAAATTGCTGTCCGGCATTGTCGCCCCGGCACCAAATTTGTCCATTATGACCTCGTTGAATAGTGGAGGGGCGAATGGGAGCATCTGGATCAGCTTCAGGAGATCCATGCTGGATTGGAGGAGTCGCCGCGTAATAGAAGAAATTGCGGTCGTAGCTGATAGACTTCAAAAGCCAAATACTCAACTGGATATCGATAAGATGGGCAGAGTCGACACTGTCTGATGAAAACAATTCATTCAGGAGGGATTCAAGATCAACTGGTTGTACTTGTAATATTGAAGATGTGCAGACAAAGAAGAAAACAGCTGCAGTGGTCGGTATCAGGCACTTACCGTATCCAAAAACCATCTAGCGTGTTCAAAGTTAAGGTGCTAGTAATCCTTCGCTTTTCATATGACGGCTTGCATATTTGGCTGCGTTTGACTTGTTAAGTGTAGGTGATCAACCAAGATTAATCCCATATCCACCCGCCCCGTTTCTCTGCTTTTCATTTTTTGAAGTACGGAGTACTGTACTATCCTATCGTCTCTGCGGTGCTGTCTAGCAGTGAGTTATCTCGCTTCGTAGAAACCCCCCCCCAGAAAATTAGTAGAGTGCCAAGACGCTATTCGTTAGCGTCATAACTCGACGGGTACACAGGTGGGGGTTCCTTTCTTCCATGCACGCCATCAGCCCTTGAGGTTCTTCCCTCTAGACTTTACGGAGTACTTTACAAACCTAATATTTGCGCTTTGGCTGATAGAATGTGCTCTGGGTTCGGATGTGAACTCTCTTTCTACCAATTTCTTGAATGATAATCGACCAAGGAATGAAGACGAAGACCTTGTGCGCAATGCCCCAGGTGCTCGCTTGAACTAGAGTAAAGAGCTTCAGGATTAGGTGACTGCGGCTGGCTTGACCCTCAATTTGACAGACCACTCGTAGGATCCAGCTCATTGGACATCGCCTTCGTGTCGCGCTCGCAGCCTCGCAGGATTCTGGCCCCTTTGAAGCTAGATTGTCTTTGAAATATGGCCCTCGTCCAGTCGAGCCCATGTGCTGTCTCTGAAAGTTCGCCTCGCTGTCTTGAGAGTGTCAGGCTCTTAGGATGACAACGGCAACAGCTACATGCTACCGTCAACTCGACGGCCTCATACAGACACAAAATGGATGGGTGATCTGCCCCCAAAAATACCAAGGCCTCTGCTGCCTACCTGGATCCGAATGTCTCGATGAACAGATATGCCACAACCCAAGGAATCTAACCCTGGTGGCAGTGGGTACTACATTGGTCTTTGCACGATATTGAGAACCTTACTCCCGACAGTTTGGTAAGCTAGAGCTAAGTTTACATCACAGGACGCGACGTACAAGTCTCCCTCCTGCTCCTCCAGATGCACTGATGATAACTGGGGAGACGTCACCTACAACTCTAGTACATATCTGTGGGCTTGTTGCGGGACGTACGAAGCTTGCGACAACCTAACAAATGAGACATTCCTTGCCCCTTCCCCCCAGCAGCTGCTCGCTGCAGCATCCTCGCAATCGGCGACAACCGTGGCTTCGACCAGCATTTCAACCAGCATTTCAAGTGCGACCGCGACGGTAGCAAGCACACCCTCGGTAATAGCCGATCAAACCTCCTCCCTGAATGATGGAGCAAAGGCGGGGATAGGAGTAGGAGCTGCTCTTGCCGCACTAGCAATAACAGCTCTATTGGCTTGGATCATACTGCTGAGGAAAAGGTTGAGAAGCCATGGTCAGGCTCGATATTTTGCTGGCAGGGGAGACAGCGGCATGATAAACCAGGATTTGCTAAAGGAAGCGCAGCGGGATGCGGTACGGGAGCATGAAAAGAGTGACTACAGCCGGTCTCATGAGATGGAGGGAAGGTGAGCTCTACACCAGGTTGCGGCAACGAGAAAAGTTGGATTCTTTTCTGAAGCTCCTTGTCCTGCCTCATTGGTAAGGAAATGGCAAGGCCTACTAGTAGGGCACATATTTGGACACGCAATTTGCTCGCAAATGGTGAGAGGGGGGCGCAATTTGCTACCACTGGGCTAGCTATGTGTTACATTCTAGTTGACCCTCAACATATAGAAACTTGATTCAAAAGGATATTGAAACCCAACTTCAAATCGAGTGACATTAAGCCATTCTGAAGACCTAAGGTATATGTATCCTGCGTCGCGTGCTGGGCACCTAGTTGACGGAGTTACCGTTCACTCTAAGTTGCGCGTTAGTGCGGCTCTGGGTGGGGGTTTGAGGGGTTACAGCATCCATTCTCTCCTCCCAGTAGCCCGCACCTGCTCTGTGATGAACACAACCGCACTGCAAGTATCAACACGTAGCAAGCTTCACATATGGACTACAATAGTATATTGCACAGGTGTCGCAGATGGAGCAGGAAGCGAAAGAAGCCCTCTTTGACGAGCTCTACCGACTCGACGAGGAAGAGTCTAGTGAAGAGGACCAAAGCAACGCGAGTGTGATGCTCGGTCAGAGCAGACTCGCTCTCCCTTGTTCAAGTGCCTCGGTAATAACACCAAGGAATGGATTCATTCACTCTTCGCGCCCGGAGAATTCACTCTTGCGCACCGTCTCAGCACCATTGCCTCAGCTGTTGGCCTTGGATCCTCATCAAAATAATGCGGTCGACAAAGGCTTCTTCACTTCAACTGTGTCTTCAAAACTGTCAGAACAGGTTATCATTGACACACCCATCATGGCGAAGAAAACAGCACATATGACTGCTCAGAAGGAGTCATCGAAAATCATCGGAAAAAGAAAGCGAGGCCAATCTTTGGAGCTTAAACCCGAATCTCAACAGATCTTCAACGGTCTTGCCTTCTGTGGGTCCAAGTGTTTTGAAGTATGGGTATCAGTAGCTACTAAATGCATCTAGATTTTATACCAAATAACGATACATCCCAGGCCCGTAGATTTCGTATTCGGAAAGCCATGGAGTGGGGAGCACTCTGGATCAGGGAGTGGAGGGATGGTATCACTCATATCATCGTCGACAAGGATTTGTGCTACGACGATGTACTTAAAGCCCTCAAACTAACTTCACTACCAGTAAGGATCCCATTGTCCGAACTACCAGACTGTCACGCTGATCAAACAGTCTGATGTCAAGCTTGTTAATGAAAGCTACCCAGCTTACTGCATTATGTGTCGTTGCGTTGTAGATGAGATCCAGCCTCTACACCGGGTTACAGGCCATGATGATGCATCAACGGTACAGCCCCCATCAACGCCTGGACTATCTTCCGAAACATCCCTGCAGCTAAAGCCAAACAGAAGAGAGCATCCACTGCTACCACAGACACCTTCACAGACAGATGGTGGTGGGCAGACTCTTACGGGTTGTATGCCTCATCACAACGGTTCCACTAAGGGATTCTCCCTGTCGAGGGGTACTGTTGCCCCACATGGGTGCGCTCAGAATGACTTAGAAAAGGCTATCGAGGAAGCTCGAGTAACCAAAGATCTCGTGAGCATTGACAAATACGATGGTGCAGATCCCGAGCTAATCGTATAGTAGCCGCTCGATATGGAGGATGACGAAGATCATCCTAGCATAGATTCCCCTATTGATGATGGCTCTGGAAACGAGTATAGCGGAGACGAGAGGAAAAAGAGCGCAAAGCCAAGGAAGGGGTCATTTAACAAGTCGTGGCAGAAGAATTTCAGCTGTATGTCGAAACACGATGGCGGCGGAAAACCCCAAAATCCGAACGCCAGAACGATCGAGATCTTGCAACAGATGGCCGACTACTACGAGCGAGACCAAGATCACTGGAGACTGACGGCCTATCGCCGGGCCATTGCCGCTCTCCGAAAGCAAGATCGTAAGATTACTACGGAGGAAGAGGCTTTTGCCATCCCCTTTATTGGACAGAGGCTGGCCGCGAAGATCGAGGAAATTGTATGGACAAACAAACTAAGACGTCTTGATAATGCTATTCAGGATCCGAATACTGAGGTCTTGCAAACTTTCCTGGGAATCTATGGTGTTGGACTCAAGCAAGCAGTAAAGTGGATTGACCAGGGTCACAGATCTCTCCTTGAGCTCCTCGAGAAGGCTCACCTCACCAAAAACCAAAAGATAGGAATTGCTCATTATGAAGACTTCAAGACTCGGATACCGCGTGCAGAGATGGACCAACACAATCAATACGTTCAGGAAACCTGTAATAAGATTGATGGCACGGTCCAATTCACGATAGGTGGTTCGTACCGCCGTGGAGCTGCGGATTCAGGGGACGTCGATTTCATTGTCACAAAGCCAGATGCCACCATCGAAAACCTCCGCACCATCATCCTTGACAGGGTAATCCCCAAACTCTTCGACAAAGGCTATCTCAAAGTCGGACTCGCCACCACGGATAAGGTCGACGGTAGCAAATGGCATGGAGCTGCAGCTCTTCCAGGCACTACCGTTTGGCGGCGGATCGACTTCTTACTGGTGCCGTGGGACGAGATTGGTGCCGCACTGATTTATTTCACTGGTAATGACATCTTTAACCGGAGCATACGCCTGCTGGCGAGTAAGAAGGGCATGCGATTGAACCAACGAGGGCTATGGAAAGATGTCATGCGAGGCAGGAATCGAGAGAGGATCACTCAAGGTAGCCTGGTTGAGGGCAAGGATGAAAAGAAGATTTTCGAATTACTGGGGGTACCATGGAGACCTCCTGAGCATAGGATATGCTAGACTTGAAATACAATGGAGACCCATCACAAGGCCTACACTACCTACTTGACATACAGGCGCCGCTATGCAGGATCAGCGTTGATTATTATGTGCGCACTTGGGCCTACATCTCTGCTAATGAATGGTCGTACAGCTTTTCAGCCTCCATGGTCCGTCAACCCTGACTGCCAATTTAAGAAAATTGCGTACTCCCTGACCCGACCAAATCAGCTCTTTCTACTAAAAAGTCCCAAACATTAAGGGCTTAACATAATATACGAAAAGCGTTGATCTTATATGCAAAAAACAGTTTTAGGGAAGTATAACTACCAATTGTCATATATTCCCGTCACCGCACCCGAATTGTCACCTATCACCTGCACTGGACTATTCATGACTTCCGAAAATGCAGCCAAAAGAGCTCCCTAACAAGAACCACTCCCTCACAATCCCCCTCCACCAACCCAGCAAATCCGCCTCCACCTCCACCTCCACCTCCAACCTTCTTCATCTACGCCGACAACAAGTCTCTCACCTACCCTCGCCATCCAACCCCTACTCCTCCAAACCCGCCACCTCCGAAACAGCCACCCACCCCGGCCATCCCGACCCCTCCACCAACCCACCTCATCGCTAACGTTTCACGGGCGGCTGGATTTCCCACGACGTCGTGGCTCGGCGGCCTTCTTTAAAATCTCAGTCCATCCACCTCCTTCTCCTTCATCTTGCCCTCAAACCGCCCACACTCATCTTCACCACCACAACCCACCACCCCGCCTTACCCACTCACTCCACCCCCATGCTCTCCCTCCTCTCCTGCCTCCTCGCCACCTGCCAAATGACCCTCATGCTCTGGCTCGCGGACCGAGTCCTCGAGCTCTTCAACCCTCCGTCGCGCTAAGCGTGCCTTGCTGCCATTTATTCAAAAAAAAAAGTAGGTCCCCACCATGCGTTCGCGCGCTCGCTGGTCCTGTTGTATTGATTGATTGGGGGACTGAGCTTGACAGATAGAGATGCTGCATTTCCCGTTTCCCCGTTTCCGTTTCCGGTCTGAGTTATTTCTCATGTTCTTTGTTTTTGTTTTGTGGAGGTGTGATGGTGGAGGGGAGGAGTGCTGGATTCATGGGTTGATGGGGAAGGGGAGCTGAGGCGGCAATGGCATCTTGATTTGATGGTGTGGGAAGATCACTTGTTGCGTGTTGGGGACTGGGCTTATTGGTAAGGACCTTGCATCTGCATGGGTGTTGGAATGTTGGTCGGTTGGGTTGGGTTGGGAGCTTGCGTTTTCGTGATATGTTTGGGGGGATTGATGGGGGTTTGGGATTGATGAGTAAACTAGACTGGAAGGGATGGTGGGAGTTGGTATGGGTATGGGTGTGAGGGGTTCTTGCGACTTGTGTGAAAGGGTTGGGGAGGCGGGGTGGTGCATACAAGACAAGATTGATAAAGGACAAGGTGTTGCAATATCATCTCCCATCTCTACGAATTCTACTCTACCGCATCCTGACCAAAGCTCCCCTTCCCGGACAGTATTGTCCAGCCAACAATCCAGAACCCCCTTCCTCCTTGTCCCCTAATGGCAATTGCGCCTATGTTGCTCCAACTTATCCAGCCGATAGCTGCCCTCATACTCACAACCCTCTTCCTCGCACTGATACTCGCGCACTCCGCTGTGCTTCTTAGTATGACGCGCCAGGTCCGATAGACGGGAGAACGTCTTGTCGCAGGCGGTGCAGCGGGGGCGGCCATTGGATCCAGGGGTAGAGTTGGGAGTGGAAAGATCAGAGGAAGGAGGAGGAGGAGGGAGGGTGCCACGATTGCGGTTGCGATTGCGAACGGCAGGGGTGATGTTGGGGGTTTGAGGGGGAAGGGCGGAGCTGCTCGTGCCATGGGCCATCCTAATGGCGCTGGCGTCGTTTGATGGTTCGGAAGCAGCGTTGGCGTTGGTGTAGCCATGAGGGTAGATGCCATTGCTGTATTGGAGATAATGGTCGTCCAGATAGCCAGCAGTGGAACGGGGGAGGATGCTACCCATGGTCGGCGTGGTGGAGGGGCGCTGGGCAGTAATGTCAGTGCCATAGGTGGCGTAGCTGTTCGTACCATCGTTCATCCCAGCGGCAAGAGCGATGTTGTCGTTCGACTGGTAGAAATCAGCGTTGGGGTAGCTAGTAGGGTAGACAGAGTCCCTAGGTCCAAGTGGGAGAACAGCATAGGGGCTCTGATGGTTGGCTATGTTAAAAGCAATGACGTTGCCTTGAGTGTGGCCAACGTAGTCGACGCAGTTGAACCCAAGATCACTGATACCACCATCGATGTTGTTGGCATAGGAAGTGAGCGAAGCTTCCTGAACCGCACCACCGGCGAAGCTACTAGCACCAGTATTGCCATGCGGAGAGAGGCCAGCTTCGACATTGTTGACACCCAGATTGAGGTTTCCGTCGATACTGTCTAGTCCACTAGCAGCGACGGCGTTGAGAAGGTTGAAGCCATCATTGATATTGTTGATATTGTTGATAGAAGAGACGAAGCCAGTATCCAGTAAAGCTTGGTCAATGTGGTCATATGTTCCCAAGGGGTGGACAGCGTGGTTACCATGACCGTGTATCACATTGGCAGCAGTGAAGTTGTCGGTACGATTGGTGAAGCTGCTAGCACCAATACTGGCGTACGGAGAGAGGCTGGCTTCCACATTGTTGACGCCTGGAGCAAGGTTGCTGTAGGCACTGTGTTCATATGCTACTCCATGGGCAGCGATGTCGTTGAATGAGTTAATGCCATTGTTGGTACCGTCAACAGAGGAGACGAAGGCAGGGTCATTCACAATTTGGCTGGTTTGGTCATAAAGTTCCAGGCGTGGACGCCTCGAAGTGCGCACGGATGGACTGCATAAGCGAGAATTAGCGCATTTTTTTTACTTACCCAACTCCATGCAAATCATATGCATGGCGCTGAGGATTCTCTCCCGGATTGGCTCCGCCCTTATCCATGACTGAATTGATTTCCGTGTCGTGCAGGAAATTAGCGGTGAATGAGTCGAAAGGGGCGGCCAATAAAATGGCAGCTTTGCAAAAGGGGCGCGAATGCTTCAAAATTGTGTGCTAAATCTCTAGAAATGAGGACGAGGGAAGAGGCATCTTTATAGACATGGCCTCGAAAAGGGCGCAGCCTTCTTCTACAAGGAAGGAAAGAGGAGCACGGAGAAGAAATGTATGTAGATGGAGGAATCTTAGCGTCAAGATGGATGACAAGTGCCGTTAAATACATTATCCTCGCTGCGCGAAACGATATTATCTGGTATCAACAAATGGACAATCCTCGCATAAACATCATAAACCTCTTCAATATGCACAATACATCTCCAACCGCGTGATCAGAGGGCAGCAGCCACTCCCAACAGTCCAACCACACCAGCCAATCCAGCAAAGGCCCCTCCAGTGGGACGCGCAGCACCACCCTTGGCAGTGTTTGTCGCCCCCAGCAGAGTCGCCGTATTTCCTTCAGTACCCGTCTCCGTGCCTGCTGCAGCCGACACATAGGCAGCCGAAGCACTGGACACGCTGGCTGCGCTCTCTGCCGAATTCTGCACCTGCTCCGTCGAACTGCTCGTCGAACTGCTGCCAGAAGTAGTCATAGCAGTCCCCGCAGCCGCAGCAGTGCCGTTGTTCGCATCAGCAGTCACACTCTTGATTGCGGCCCCAGCACCCGCCAGCCCTCCGAACCCGGAGTAGGTGTGCAGATAGCTGCGCACGCTTGTAGGCAACGCATCGAACCAGGCAGGGCTTTTGCCGGCGGAGAAATCGCTTTCGAATGAGCTGGCGTAGGAGGGGTCGTTGACGATTGAGGAGACGAAGCCGGAAGGCGCGGCGGTGAGGAGGACACTGAGGACGGAGGACGTGGGGAGAGCCGAGGCGAGAGAGTTGGCGACGGGTCCGAGTTGGAGGAGGACGGCGGGGTCGGTGGGGAGGGCTGTCACGCCCGCTAGTGACGCGCTGGGGAGAGATTAGTCGCGAAGGTTCAATTGAGGTGAAGGGAGAACTTACAGCTGAAGCAGCTGCGAGATATCAGCCTGGCGCTTGTAGACCTCCACGATATGCCGTTCTATAATGAACTCAGGAGCGGGAGCTGCAATTGAGAAAGCGACGAGCGCGGAGATGGCGAGAATGGATTTGAACATTGTGAGCGAGTCGGTGATGTTGTAGAGATGGAGGAAACAGAATTGAACAATGCAGAAGTGAGTGTATATAATTTCAGAAAGAGTGAAGCTCCGAGACCGAGACCGAGTGAGAGTTTATAAACAACAATTTACAATGCATGAGGGGGGAAATTATGCCCCATTATCTGCTTCACCCGCCCACTTCCAAGATTTGATGATCATCGTAGCGGCTTTCTTGGCATGGCACAGCCACACTTATTGCCGATCTGTGGCGTCGAGTCTTGGACCCTTGGTCGGGCCTCAACACTACCAGTCTATCATGTGTTGGACCAAAGCAATGCTCTGTCTATCCGCTGGCCGGAAGCGCCAAATCGAATGCTACTTCATCATGACATAAATATATTCCCTCGCTAATCATGCGCCGGGGATATCTCCGGCAGTTGAAATGACGTATATGTGTATGGCTGACGTCAATGTTTGTTTAATGGTGCAATACTCTCATGTTCAACGATGTTCGACCACTGTTTATCATAGTTAGGAACACTCACATTGTCACTTCACAACAGATTCATCCTCTTCAATGCTTGCTCGAACAGCCAAGACCGCATCTTCCAGACTCACACAGCTCTCAACCCAAATCTCAAACCAATTCTCACGCAAAGCCAATACAATGGCAACCCTAAACACCAAGCAGAAGCTCAATACAGGCGCTGAGATTCGTACGATCGATCCCTTCCCTCCCCATTTACAGAAGCTCTTCCAATTGACCACATCCACAGCGGCCGTTGGCTTCGGAACCTGGCAAGATGCCGGCGCGTACGTTGAAACCTTTTCCTACCCCGATCTAAGTTTGAGTACCGAGACATGTTTGGGAAATGTCTGCTCTTAGACGTGCCCCGCACCCCCCTCATCTTCCTCAAAAGAGACATACTGACTCCGAAATCATCCAGCCAAGAAGCCGCCGTCACCGAAGCCCTCAAAGCAGGCTACCGCCACATCGACACCGCCCGCATCTACGGCACCGAGCCCGCCGTCGGCGCCGCCATCAAGAAATCCGGCATCCCCCGCTCCGAAATCTTCATCACGACCAAACTCTGGAACAACTCGCACCACCCCGACGACGTGCTGCCCGCCCTCGACGCCTCGCTCAAAGACCTCGACACCGACTACCTAGACCTCTACCTCATGCACTGGCCCTCCCCCTTCGCCCGCGGCGACGCCCTCATGCCCAAAAAGGACAACAAGATCCAAACCGGCGACACCGACTACCTCGACACCTGGGCCGCCATGGAAAAAACCCTCGCAACCGGCAAGACAAAAGCCATCGGCATCTCCAACTTCAGCCACGCCGAGCTCTCCCGCCTGCTCGCCAACTCCGCCACCGTCCCCGCCGCCCACCAAATCGAATGCCACCCCTGGCTCCAACAGCGCGCCTTCACCGCCTTCCACAAATCCCACAACATCCACATCCAACAATACTCCCCCTTCGGCAACCAAAACGAAATCTACAGCGCCGGCCAAAACATGGGCAAGCTCATCGACGACCCGACGATCGTCGACATCGGGAAAAAACACGGCAAGAACGGCGCCCAGGTGGCGCTGGCCTGGGGCATCGCGCAGGGCCACAGCGTGCTGCCCAAGAGCAAGACGCCGGAGCGGATCCGGAGCAATCTGGCCGGGGACTTTGCGCTGGACAAGGAGGATCTGGACAAGATTGCCGCGATCGATAAGAAGTTAAGGTTCAACGACCCGTCGGGGAACTTTGGGTGGAATTTCTACGCGGATCTGGAGGGGAAGGAATGAGGGCGAGAGGAGGGGGGTGAGAAGTGTATCTAGCTGGACGTCTCCGAAGATATGTATATAAGATAGATAGCCTGCTCACGCAAAGATCTTGCGAATACCGTAGCAACGGTCGCATAGGCAAAAGAGAGCAATGATAGCAACAAAACACCGAAGAAGGCAGTCCAAGACAAATACCGTCACATGGAATCTCTCTCCTCATTGCGGCACGTCTCTAGTCTCCGCTCTAACCAATCTAGTTGACCGACATAGAATCCACACACATCCAAGTCATTTTTTCACTACTCACTATATGCCGTGACATCCTTTTTCTGCCAGGCCAGTCGAGTTCTAAACACTGCAAGTGCCCAGTGGAACATCACGATCGAATATGCACACGTCAAAGTCTCATATAAGATAAGTGTCTTGAGTCAAAAGATCTAGCAATCGAAGTGAATATTAAGTAAACAGCTACAGTAGCTCAAGCACACAGGCAAGCAGCAAGTATTCGCAGAGCCAGACCCATCAACAGTCCCCCACTCTCAAATTGGTATATCGATAGTCGCACGCAGAGATCCATAGCGCCATGCTGTATGCTCGACGGGAAAAGCGATAGTGCTATATGAAACATACCTCCCACCCAAATACTCTGCCGCCGGAAAAAGACCACCCCACTCGCCTCGCCAATGCAATAAAGGGGAACGGATGCTAGAAGAACTGAGATCCAAAGGAACGCATGAGGTAGCAACTGCCATACTTGAAGGTATGATGTGGTCCAAGGAAACGCTTTGAATTAGCGAGAGTACCAGAGCCATGTGATCCAAGGGAATGCCCGCCACCGAAGCAAGGGTGCTACTGTGGTAAATAAACGCGATCTGTCCATGTGACGTCGTGTGCTCAATTCATCTCCATCCCGTACTCATCTTCTTCCTTGAAAGGTGGGTTGTTCCAGTATTGTTGGTGTCCTTGTTCGGCACCACCAGACTGCTGGCCAGGGCTTAGGCTCTGAGGGCTAAGAGTGCCCATGGCGGCTGGATCAAGGGGATCACCAGCTGCGTTAGTGTGTTGTGGCACTCTCAGCCCACTCCCGGATGTACGCGTGTATGAGAATGAGTTTGGGTCATTTTCTTGCACGGCATTCAGAAGCTCAGTACGCATACGTCTTTCATCTTCCGTCTGTGCAAAAGGGAATTGGCCTCCAAGTGATGCGATTAGATCCGCGAGCTCCTGCTCTTGTTGCATCTTGATATGAAGAGCCCACATGAGATCACGAGTCCAACTGACGGCACCGTTCAGAATGTCGCCTTTGTTTGGACCTTTGTCTTTCTCTTCCGGTGGAATACCCATGGTTATACTGCCACCACCCGTGGCACGACGACCACCGCCTGCAAGCAACGATGTTGCTTGCGGTGGGCTTCGACCGGTAGCAGTAAGCGTAGGTGAAAGAGGAGAGTTGTTCATGATGTGTTTGCGGACCTTCTCGTCCTCGAGACGATGCATAGGAACCAAGTGAGAAAGCTCCTGGATCTTCTCATTAATGTTGTCTCGGCGGCGACGTTCCACCATATTATGAGATTCGCGACGTCGACGACGTTTGGCTTCTTGGCTCTGATAAGCCGGAGCGGGGTGATGGCCAGTTTCAACCTTTGAAGGTAGTGAGGCATGCTTGCCAGACTTCAAGACCTCGGAGATCTGAGCGTGGCTCGCGGGATGACTTGGAGAGGACAGTGGGGAGTCGAGATTGTACGATTGGAGGCTGCCAGGTGTACTGTCATAATGGCCTGAAAGACTCTTTCGATTGTAGTTCACTGGCTGCGCTGGCAGGCTTCCAGACTCCGGGGTACTTAAGTGTACGTGATCCAGGTGGTCTCCGCCCGGTGTCTTGGGTGTCATTGGGCTTCTTGAGTCTGATGTTTGTCGATTCATGGGTTGGCTCATATAAGACCCAGACCCAGACTGGACCTGGTTGTAGTTGTTGGTATTGACGGCGTTTGGACGCATATGAGACTGCATCTGCGCGAATTGAGCATAGTTGAAGTTGTCGTGCGTGAATGGGCTATGAATTGGGCCACCCTCAGGCGTGTTGGAGTACATATGGTTCATCTGGCTATGACCGTTTGTGTTTATGGATCCCGGATGACTCTGGGTTGGATAAAAGTTTTGCATGTTGCCTTGGCCGCCAAACCCAGGCTGCCCGTTCTGAAAATTAGGCTGATTGGAGGTATCATTAAGATCTAGATCCAGAAGCTCATCGTCGCCAATGCCTGAATGGGCCAAGGTCATACTGTTTGACATGTTCTGTTGAGTACTGGAGCCGTATTGGCCATAGTTGCCGTTTGGCATTGTCAAATCTGAGGGGTCAATGTTGCCTGCGGAGCCTTGACCGAATTGCTGTCCGAAATTCATGTTTTGGCTCCGCTGGTTGGGCGCGAAAGTGTGCGAGAGGAAGTTGAAGTCTTCTGGCTCGTCCTTGATGAATGGGCTAGAATTACCCGTGCCAGCCATACCACTATTGAAAAAGTCCAATTCGTCGTCTAAAGTTGTATCTGGAAGTGTATCGTAGTTTGCTTTGTCCTTCCTCGTCATTGGAAGGGAGTATTGAAGGTCGAAAGTCTTTTCAGCTGCAAAACGCTTTGTAAGCAAACATTATGATCACAGTTGAGAGAGCTCAAACATCATAAATGAGGGCCATGAGAAAGTTCGAGTCTTTTTCAGAGGACTTCGGTGCGTGAATGAAGCGTGCAACTTTTCCGTAAATCTGGAATATGTAGGAAAATACTCACAAGGTACTGGCATGACAGTAGCGTCTCGCAAAAGATGGGGTAAGTCCGTATGAGGGCCGTGCAGATGGATGCGCGCTCGTGGTGTGCTTTCGATTCGATAATCCCAATAGACGCTATGTGTAAACGACCTTTCCGGAGACGGAAGGTGGAAAGTCTTAGAGACAGTCGGTTGGCAACGACCCTGCAGGTGTAGCGGTCCACAGTCTCGTATGGCACTTCGACTTTTTCTGAAACGTAAGGTGCAATGAGGTCTTCAAGAGCGATTACTACTTGCTTTTAAGCTTCTTGGTGAATGGACGCCTGTGCTAAAACAATTTAGCGATTGTTTTAACACAACCACCTCTCAACACTGCAGAGCACCGACGCCTGACGCTTGATACACACAAACAGTATTGGCTGAGAATGGACGTACCAAATCGCTTGTCTCTCTTGGAAGCCCAGGCTGATATGACTGAAGACTGACTGCTTGTGGAGCGCGTTGAAATTTTCTTTTGGCGCTGACTCACTCACAGACGGCTACCTTTTGGAGTAGAGCCTCGGTGTTAATGCGGTAGGATCTAGGAACCTATGAGGCTTATAATTAGCAAACTGAATAATTACCCTCTTCGGCAAGGTGCATGATCAAGAAGCGGCTATGCAAGGGGTAACAAGATTGACGAGCTTGACAGCTCAAGGTGTGGCAGCGACAAGGTTCAATGATGCACCAGTGAAGCTTATGGCCGAAGGGTACAGGAAGGAGCGCTGCATGCAGCCAAGAAGCCAGAGAAGGCACGGCCAGAATATACTTGCTCATGCTGGCATGACTGACTGCACGGAACGGAATGTGATGACCATTGGCAAACCATGAGAGTGGATGCCAACAAGCACAAAAAGCAAACAATGTAGTGGGGTATACGTACCGGATGGGATTGCGACTGTGGATCAGCAATCAATAGGACAATGGGCGCTTTATCGGATATGTAGCTATGTGGAGATGCTGCGCGGTTTGTGTGATGACCACTTTGAGTGATAGATGTAGACAGTGTTGATGATGACGTCCGTTACGCTGGGCCCGCCAGGTACCGGGAAGCGGTGTACACTGAATGAGAGGCCCTCTGCAGGCTCTGTGCGACGTCGACGGGAGAGGGGCGAGAGCGGTGTAGGGAGGGATGATGTTGTTGCCCTGGGGTGGGAGGGCAATACAAGTGTGGAGGAGAGGGACGGCGGTGAGTGGTGAGGAGTGAAGGATGAGAGGTGATTCGTTACGGTGTATCAGAGATAATTCGCTTGTCGCTCTCGGATGGATCCACGCTAGGCCCGAATGTACGATGACGCCAAGCACTTTGGAATGCGTGGGGCTTTTGGGATCAGCCGTAAGCCAAGAGGCAAGTCTGGTACGACAGGCGGATGGATGACAGAAGATGTCGTTTGGAAGCTTTGACCAGGTTGAACAGATAATAATCGATATATAAGATGGAAGATCTATTATTATAATTGTTGTTATTATTATTGAAGGAGGACTGAGATGGCTGCAGTGGCATGCGAACAAGGCGAATCAGGATTGCGCAGGACAAGGCTCCCGCTCGGGTTGGTTTTGATTGAGCTTGAGCTTGAGCTTGGTGGAACGGTTGCGATTTGGATTGGTGGGGCTGAGATGGGTTGATTGCTCCTATTTGCTTGATATTTCCAGGCTGGCGTCTGGTTGCTCTTGGCTATACACGGGAGCTGCTGTAGAATGATGGAAAGCGCACGGCAAGAACTGCAGGGTCGACGGGAATATATGTCAAACGACGAGATCAAGAGTTGACCGAGTCGATCAAATGCCATGGGACAGCTGCTCATTCGTTGATCATTCGCGGTTTCGCCTGGTTACTTGATTCACTTGAGATGAATGGGGCTACGAGGGCAGTGCCACACTTGATGGGATCATGATGATACTAACACCATGGGCTCCTGACCAATGTGAGACCGATGTGAGTCACGGCGGTTTAGGCAGGAGTGTCTTGAGGTATTCATGTGTACCCTCGACTACGAGTACATAACAAAGAAAGACGGCCTACCGGTGAATTGAGAAAAAAGGGTAATGGGATTTGGCTACTCGATTCCAAGATTCGTATTCCCGTCTCTAGAGAAAAAAAGGTGTGGCGGTGATGGTTGCTTATGCATGAGGCTAGAATGCAAGAAGCTTAGCGGGTCAAGAAGAAGCTCAGACCACTTGGTCGCAGGATGTTCGGATTATGACTTTTGCATTTTCCAGGCGTCAGTCTATTATTTCATTATTATTATTTCCCACCCTGCCCCCGACTGCCCCGATTCCCCGTCCAGCCTACCCTACTACCCTACTACCCTACCCTACTCTACCTTACTTTGATAAATCATCCTATCTTTCAGAAATCAGACGATCCTCCATGGTGTATTTTCTGATTTGCTGAACCAATCAAAAAAATGTGTGTAGCGCATGCTATTCAACACTAGTACCATTAAATACTCTTTTCATAGCTTCCCTGCTACGTCCGACCCCCAATCAACTTTCATCCAACAGCCACACACTCCCACACACCCTCAGCCTACCCACCCCACCTTCCTTCTTTCTTAGCTTCCTGACCTCCAATTCTCAAGATTCTCAAGATTCTCGAGGGACCCCCTCTTTCACGACAAAGAGGCACCACCCCCTCCCTCAAAACTACCTCGCTCTACCTCGACACTTCCACATACTCGGTGCTCTTGTCACAAGCCTGCAGACGACGCTAATGTCTCTTTGACCACCTTAGACCATCGCCATTCTCGCGCCCCGAGCAACGATTGGATCCATTTACGCCCTCCGCTCGCTCGCGTACATTCGCGTACCCTTCTATACCTAATCCACCCAATCCGGTGTCTTTACCCCACAGGCGGATCACCTGCTACTTCTGCACGAAATCTTCCGTTCCCGCCGCGCATTACCTTTCCCACGGCCCAACGTGCATTACCTCCCTTGGGTCTTCACCTAACATACTCTGCATCTTGCAAATCCGGCCTATCTTCCCTGCTCTGGTCAATCTTCCCGGCTTTCAGCATCCGCACACCCGAGAAAAAGAAACCATTACTATACAGCACCCTCGAGTCCTCTTTCAGTGCAGACTTTAAGGTTGTCTTGGTGCATTTGATATTGCAGGGAAGCTCGGAAAAGGCGGCCAGCCGACACTATCAGGTCGATCAACTAGCTCCATA
Source organism: Parmelia sp. 050094 (assembly GCA_018257885.1). Lineage (NCBI taxonomy): Eukaryota > Fungi > Ascomycota > Lecanoromycetes > Lecanorales > Parmeliaceae > Parmelia > Parmelia sp. 050094. Next base: position 88,760 of record JAEUBB010000053.1, read on the forward strand.
ACACAATGGCGTCGACATCCTTTCGGGACTCGATGAATTCCATGGGCTGGTCTCGACGAGACCCGGACGTTCCAGTCACAACCACCTCCTCAACCCCGATTTGGTCCAAGCTCCAGTCAATCAACCCTTTCAGCAATACAGGCTATGTTCGGCTACCCACACACAGTGACGGCCCAGGTGCGCCATTGCCTGCTCCAAGCAGGAGAGAAGAGGAGGAAGGCTTTTTCGCTTGTAAGTCTACATGCCTTCTCTTTCAGCCTAGCGAAAAGCGCTTGTGATAAGACCAAAAGTCCTATGCAACCGTTATCGTCACATGCATAAGATCATGCAACCTGCCGTCCTTTTCTCCTCAACTTTCCCTCAATTTAGCGCGGATCTCTACTGACACTTCCATTCTTGCATTAGTGAGTAGGTGGGACCGGCTACTAGTCTTTGGGGCTTGCAATGCAGCTGCCTTGGCTTGCTTCGTCCTCTGTTTCGCCTTGTTTCCAATTCTGTGGCCAGTGCCTCGAAAGTTTGCAATATTGTTCGTATACCCTGTCCATTTTTATTTTGGTGGGAAAAGACGCGTACCCGCGCCACCACACACACCCTCTTGTAGCAAAGCAGGGCGCATGAGCCTCCATCTCGGGAGAGGCAGCCGATCTACTATTCGTTTCGCCTGCCTGCTCTATGTTTCAATTGATGACTCTTCATCGCCTTCTGAATACGAGCTCGCGTAGCTGATCTTTGCAACATCTACGTAGGTGGTCCTTCGGGTCCGTCCTTTTTTTGGCGTCATGGGCAGTCTTGATGGGCCCTGCAACTTACGCCAAACACCTTGTCTCGGGGCCACGACTGCCATTCACAGGTGCCTACTTTGGTTCCATTGGGTTGACCCTGTTCTTTGCCATGAAAGTATGTATACTTTTATACCCCCATCATCTCGCCGCTGGTCAATTGTGCCTGCGACAGTATTTCGCACACCAGAGACTTGATCCCAGATTTGTGCAGACTGGCCTGCTGACTGGGTGTCCACATGACAGCTTCATAACACAATTCTTACACTTCTGTCGATTATTGTACAGCTAGTGTCTCTCGTTTGGTATCTGGTTAGCTATTTTCCGATGGGGGGCACAGGTCTACGATTTGCCGCCAGATTCGGCACTAATCGTGTTGCAGCATGGATGACGGATTAATCATCAAAGCTGCTTGGATACTTATGTAGCAAAAATTATTGCATATGCTCCAAAGGCTGACGTGGAAGCTTTGAAGAAGTTGGCAAGAAATGACCTCGGCGTCTCAAAAGAAATCTGCGCGACAACTAAACTCTGCAAATTCACTGGATGTCGGGCCGAAAAAGACGTTGCATATGCAGCACAGCGTTCTCCCACCCTGCATCCTTATCAATGCGGCGCGTGCATTCTGAAGTATCCCTTCATTGGACTGCCACTTTTGTATACTCCGCTCAAGCGCTGCACAGGTTCTGATTTGGAGAAATGCAGCGATCCGTGGGATGCCGCCTAGTTGGATCTCCAAAGGCCACCACCAGACCAGGAATAATCAGCAGGACCCTGCCTGGATCGACAGGAAGCCTTCAGCACCAACAACCTCTCTGTTGCCTCCAGGACGCTCGTGTCCTGCATCTTGAAGATCAAGGATCAAAACCTAAACAAATCACAGCCGTTTATCACGCAATAATCAGGAGAAGCAATCGCAAGCTCGAATCCTTTCCCTCGATCTTTGTGTACCTCTTTATCTTTGGGGAGTTGCAGGGTTCGGCAAGCGCTCCATACAACGCGTTCCCACAATGCACGTTTCACGGTCACTTCTCGTGTCTTTCAAAGTTAACGGGAAAACGGGGCAAAAAGAAACACCTTGCTTTTTCATCAAACCTTCTGCATCTTCTTGTCGTCTTCGCATGGCCATTATTTTCCTCATCCCAGCTATCATCATGCTGTCTCATCCCACGCTCGAGTCTCCTAACGACCACCTGACCCCTGCCGAACCCCCACCCCCCTCACCTCGACCCAGCACCTCTCCCATCCGCGTTGTCGCTTCGTCGCCGATCCCATTCCATGCTGCTGATTCCTTTCCAGGCCCCAACTACCCGCAGACTCAATCAGCCATCAGCCCATCCCCAGACCTCCTGTCGATATGCGCGCTTTGGTTCTCTGTGCTTCCGGCGATTTTTGCCGGGCGTTCCTCCTTCCTACCTCGTTGCCTACAGTGTTGCAGCGCCTGTCTTATCGCTGACTCCTGCTTGCCACTTGCAGCATACCCTTAATCGCGCTCTTCTCGCATGCTGGCGCCGGGCGAGTATGCTGAATGTATCCAGCAGGTCGTCCCCATAAGCTTGGGACAGGGGCGCAAGGATGGACGACTATGCGAATGAGTCCTCCCCTTGCGGTACATACCTGGGGTCAGTGAGGGATATTATCGAAGAGACTCTGATTCCGTGGACTTTGATCAGGTATGCGTTTGAGAAGTCAAGGACGAGACATAATGGTTGGAAAATAAATATGAGTTGGCACATTACACAACGATGGAAGGAAGCATCATAGGCAGGATAACGGGCCATGAATCTACCTTTTAGGGTAGTTGGATAGGCATAGCTCAGCAACCCTGCACAAACCAGAGTTCCCACCGCCTCATCGTCTTCTTTCCAGTGTGATCCAATCTGTACCAACCAAAAGAAACCAGCCCCTCGTAACCCCTTCTCTCGCCCCTCTCCCTCCAAACGCTCTCTCCACTCGCCCTACCCTGTAAACAAAAAGCGCCCTACCGCCTCGCCTCCTCGCAAACCTGCAAGAACTTGTATATTCCCTCGAGCCCCTCATAGTCCCCACTGTCCGCCCTCGCGCCCTGCGCAGCAGCACCCTTGACCGGAGATGCGGTGTAGACGTATGGATCCTCGGATGCGAAGTCGCTTTCCCGCAGACTTTCGTACCCGGAGATGGGCGGCGAGTGCGGATGAGGGTGCAAGGCTGGCGATAGAAGGGTCCGTCCGTCACCGCTGTGGTTGTCGCGTAGTGACGCTTGTGAGCGTTGAGAGGGCGAGAGCATGTTGCGCCAATCGAGCGGTTGTCGGTGTCGATGCGGTTGTGCCGGACTGGTGAAGTAGTATTCTCCGCCCTCGCTGGGCAGGGAGGACGCGCTGGTTGGCATTGGCGCAAAGGGGAAAAGGAGCGCCATTTCTACATCCTTCTCCGCTCGCTCGGTGCTTCCAAACTCGGCAGCGCGCCAGCCTTCGTCTTCGACCACGACTCCACGCCTGACGCCCACTTCATCGCAGAGTCGGGAAACGAGGTCGCCGTCGCAGCCTGGGAAGCGCACGCTCAGGATCGGGCCTGCTGGTGTGTGGGTGAGAGATATGGGAAGATCGCCAAAGGTGGAGAGGGCGCGGAGGTCGGTGAGGATGAGGGTGAGGTCTTGAACTGCTCGGGCGAAATCGGATGTCAGTGTTGAAAGGAGGGACATGTCGTTGAGGGATGCCGTGTCGATGCCTGAGTTGTCAGAGGAGAAGCATGGGCAGAGGGCGGTGATGGTGGGGTTGAGTTTGAATTCAAGGTTCGTCCCTTTCATGGAAGAGGATGAGGGCGATTCCCATTGCGTGTAGACGGCGTCTTCCGTGGCGGAAACGGACCGGAAACGTTTCTCGCCCGTGACAGGGTCAAGGCCGTCGAACCTTGCCTTTCCCCCGCCGACGAAGAAGGCTCGGATGCCGGTGGAGACGTTGTGAAGCACTTGAGCTTGGGCACCGGATGTATGGCTGAAGTGCCTGGCTCCTTTGCCAGATCCGAGGCTGTAGCCGCCTGCTGAGCGGGGTAGGGCTCCCCCTGTCAAATTGGGGCGGAGTGTCGAGGCGAAGGGTACGGAGCCGCGCTGAGAAATGGCCCTGCTGACTTTGGATGATGGAAAGGTTGAGCGGTCATATTTGACACCGGAGCGGGTTTCGGCAGCAGAGGTAGTGAAGGTGCGGGCGGTAGTTGAGAAGCAGGGGTTGTTGTTCTGAGAACGTGATTGCTTCAGATAGGCAAGAGGGTGTGTGGACTGGTTGTGAGCGTATATGCGGATGGGTTGAAGTGAGGCATTGGTTGTAGTAGTGGTTGGCTGAGGGAGTTTTGCCCGGATTATGGACGAGGTCTTATCGACAGCGAATCTGGGACGGTTAGCATGGCTGGGTGACGTTGAGCACTTGCTTGCAAATGGAGAGAGGTTGGTTACCTAACGAATCGTAAAACCTTGGGAACAAGAAGGTGCCCGCTTGAGGGCGCCATCTTGTTGTTGGTGATACTCTACAACTTGGACACGAGTTGTCAAAGAGGACTGATGAGGAACGAGGTAAAAAGCGACGAGGGCAGGGCAAGCACTAGCGGAAAGTCCCGGCGCACCATGATGAACACAACCACACAACCACACAACCACTCAACCACACTCAATCACTCAACCACTCACCCAACGAGGGAACGACTACGAGTATTGTACAATCTTCCACTCTTTCACCAGACGAGAAGAAGAATCCTATCAAAGTCTATAGCATGCATGCTATTCTTGCCACGTAGTGAATAAATGTATTTTGATTATGTTCCAACAACTAGCAAGCATTCATATTCTATCGACGGTGGACTTGACGCAGAAGGCCGTAGCCAATGCCATCGTCAGTACACAAGCTGTGGGGAAGTAAAGCCATTTTCTCCACCACCCAATTGCGAATGGATTTAATACGAGCCATATCGCTACAGCACGATAGAAGCGTAAACCTCGTAGGGATCTGTCCGGGAGATGTTCATGAGATCCTCTCCCAGGTCAGATCCGAGGCAGTGAGCAAGAAGAGTGTGTCCTTTTATTGTACACTCGTGGGAGAATAAAAAGAGATCCATCGCCAACATCGCTGCGTAAGTGGTTTTTGAGCATGCCCAGGTGATGCTCCGAAACGCCCATGTGCCATGCCAATGCCATCCATGCAATATCGCGAACAGTCTCCGGGTCCGATGAATAAGACGGGAATAATGGAACAGCTCCCGGAGCCGGGGTTGTCTAAAGATGCAAGGCCTAGGTAGAAATGTTCCTTTCGATCGCCATAGAATCTGTACCTACTTGCTTTATGGCTGGCGCACTGAGAAACGGATATGTACAGATCATCGAACGTCGTTGCGTTCAACGGTCGAGCTCAGATCTGAGATCGGAGTCAATGAATTTACTGAGCTTGGAGCGGTTCTTCATGTTGTAGGCTCCGTTCCTCCATACAGCCCTAAGCTTGGTGAACGCAGGCCGTTCTTTGTTATTGGTCTCGAGCTTGACAAGGTCAACAAAATCGCGGGCGATACTGTCATCAGAGATGGGCTTCTGACTGAGGATGGATTCATCGTAGTACTGTAGCAGATTTCGCAGTCCAGTCGTGGATTCGCGCTGGGATGCATCCTCGAGAGCCAGATGACGAAACTCCTCGTACATGTGAGCGTTAAAGTTGCGAATGAGAAAATGCGACCAAAATTGGTAAAGGCTCTGCATGTTGTCGTGGTGGTGAGCCTTATCTGCTGCTGGGAGCTCCCGTTGCTTTAGAGCATCGCGCCGGAAGTCGTGGTATGATTCGGCTGCGCAGTCGTCAGGCAGAGTATCCAAGGTCGTGAAAGCATTCTGTCTGTCTTTGATCCAAAGGACTGGTGGCGATACATTGCTGTCAGCCTGGCGGCCGGGCTGGGCGACGGACAATGGACTTCTCGAGCTCTGTACCCTATACGAAAGGATACTTGTAAGTCTTTAGTCTCTAGAAATGGTAGCATCCAATATTCTCACCTATCCGGTGTGTCTCCATTCACAACTGGGACTGGCTGACGATCCGCGAACTTCGCTAACTCTTCATTGATAGATCGTCCATCTATTGACCCATTGGAAAACGTTCGGGAAGAGGATGAGTAGAAATGAGGACGAGTCGGAGTCGTGGCGTTCACCGGTTTTCGAACGACGATATTGAGGTTATCAACTTGCTCGTCGGTGAAGACACTGATTCCTGGGGTTTGAACATCGGTTTGGGAGAAGCTTCGAGAGTTGAAAGATCGCACTGAGGGCGAAAATTCGGAGACAGCAGCAGAAAGAGGTGCTTGGTTTGTAGAAGATTCGGCTCCGTTTGAGACACCAGTGGGTCCAATTTGGCCGTATGAAGGTGCAACACTGTCGAGAGACTGAAATTGGAGGTTCTCCACCGGATTGGCGGCAGCACCTGATCGAGGTGAAGTTGCCGAGGAATCATCGAATACAAGATGGGCATCATTCATGGAAGGATACTGGTGTCGTGGTGGCGGGCCATCATTCTGCGCTGATGGGTCACGCTCTTCCGTCTTCAGGACCCATTGCTGCCACCCGTCACGTTTGCGAACCCGGTCGATTCCATCAACTCGAGGGTCATAGTACTCAATATTCGGTGAATTTACGCAAACCTGTTGTACCGTAGCGTAGTTTGTCGTGAGTTGTTTTATGCGATTGAACTTTGCTAATACACTTAGGAATACAAAACCTTGAGAATCCATCTGCTTCCGAAGAAACATATCCTTGCAAAGGTTGTCAACAGAGAAATAATATTCCCTTGACAGAGTTAGCACATTTACCTTGTACGATGCGGATTACTTACATTTGCATAGATACCATACCAAAGACGGGGAGCTCCAACCACGGATTGTATGGAACTGCACTCATAATACCGTTGTTGCCCGGTTGATAGCCATACTCGTTTGCCACATCCGTTTGCAAGTTAGCCAGGTGCGGAGCTCCCGAGTGATGCCCGTTAGAAAATCTACCATAGGGCGTAGAGTGAGGTATTGATTGTGACCGCGAGTTGGAACGATTGTGCCTGCCATATTGCTGAGTCGGTTGGTAATAAGGGCTTTGAGAATGCGACGGCGAGCCTTCTTGATTGGGCTGCGTCTTAGCTTGAGCAGGTTGGTACTGCATTTGCTGACCGTTGGTATATCCATGGCCATTCTGTAGGTTAGAGCTGAAGAAAGCGTGATTCGGCCCACCCCGACCGCGATATCCTCCACGACCGCGCTCTGGACGTCCCTCGCCTCGATCTCGCATTGGGACATTTGCTTGGAAGTCTCTTGCAAGATCAGGTGGTTTAATGGAGCCCTCACTTCTTCGCTCAGGCCCGCCTGCTCTCGGGGACACAAGAGCATCCGAAGCTAAGCTGAGGTTCTTCGTGTCCTCATCTCTGTTGCTTTGTACCGAGTTGATGGTAGCCGTAGCTCCATTCATAGGAACAATGCGAGTAGACCATTCCGATTGTGGATCTTTAGTCGCCACAGGCACAGACGGCTTTCGAGTTTCCTTGGCATTGGTGCCGTTGTTGCTGTTATTGCTATTGCTCTGGCTGGCCTTTGCGGGCATGTTCTCGAAGTCTTTGCGCTTCTCTGTTGATGTTGAGTCTCCCAGTTTTCGCTGATCTCTTGGGGTGGCGGGTCCTGCGCTAGAAGCTCGCTTTAGCTTCGAACCGTTGGCATTAGTCGTAGATGAATTCGAAGAAAATCTGCCTCGCTCGAGACCGCTTGCTGGTGACATTTGGTTCGCAGAGGTGCCGACTCCCGGGAGTATTGGCTTCTCGGATCCATTGCTGGCGTTCGTAATGTTGCCCCCTCGGGCAGCGCCTTCTCTTCCGCCACGTGGGGGTTTTCCTCCTCTCCGTGCAGTAGGAAACGGAGTTTCGAAGACCACAGAATGGACCAACGGCATAGGCACCCATTTTTCTTTGTGAGGCTTGGGTGGTTGGGATGACTCTTTGTCATCTTTCTCTCCTCGTTCAGCGGTTTTCTTCTTCGCCTCGCTTGGAGTGCTTTCTGGTGCCGGCCACGACATTGCGTCCCCAGGTGGAGGAGGTGGAGGGATGTGTAATGTAGGGGTTTTCTCGCTTGCTTCAGCCGACTTGCTGCCATTCTTAGAGGCACCCTGAGTCGAGCGCTCATCCACTGGGCCTGCAACTGTCTTACCCTTCTTCTTACTGTCCTGCTTTTTCTGCTCTGTGGCTATTTCGGTTCCCTTAGATGGACCGCTGAGATTCCCAGGACTGATATTGGGTATCGCCGGCTTTAATGGTTGGGTAGGAGTCGACGGCTTGGGCTTCTGAGCCGCAATACGTTGCTGCCAAATGTTGACCGGCGGTGGTGGTGCTTCCTTGAGCGAAGCAGATGCAGAGACCTCTTCGTCCCAGGAAATCTTTGAGGCTTGTCCCTTTTCGGCGTCTACCTTCTCGCCACCTTTGCTGCCGTTTTGTGATGTCTGAGACTGTTTGTCCCAAGTAGAATCTGAAGAGCCGTTTACAGCCGAAAAGCTATCATCTTCTTTAGGCAAGGATGACGTCGAATTATCACCATATTCTGGCGACGACGGAGTGGAAGCCACTGGTTGTAGCTGCGCAGCGGAGGACTGCTTTCCTGCCGCATTATTGGTTTTGATTACATCCTTAACTTCATCATGCTGCACGTGCTGTTCTTCTTCGCCTGCTTTGACGTCCTCCATCTGTGACATCTGAGTTTCGCTCGCTCTGCGCTTCGTTGGAGTTGTGGTAGGATTGGCGGTTGTATCTCTACTCCCAGATGATGAGGATCTTTTTAGACCATCCTCTGCAGCGTCTGAGAGAGTTTTACCGTTGGATAGCAGCGAAGGAACTGAAGGTGACCTGCCCTTCGCAGCTGAGGCATATGTCAAGGGGGGAGTTGTTTGCCCCAGATCTCCGGAGGACTTCTGCGCTATTGCCGCCATTTTTCCCACGGAGTATAGTTGTTGATGATCGTTTGTCGGAGATTCTGCCGGCATGGCAATTTCCAGTGATTTAGTTGTAAGCCCCGTTATGGTTTGGGCCAAGCGTATTGACTCCACCTCTCGCAACAACGTCGTGGAACTACCGCCGCCCACACCTTTCTCCACCTGGTCCTACCAGCCAGGAGACCTTTCACCACTCAGTGTGTTTAATGCTTGTACCGTAGGGTTTTGAGATGGAAGATTGATGGTGCTGAGGAAAGTCGAATCTCTGTTGACACGATTCGGTTTTGAATTTTGATTCCGAGAAAATGCAATAGATGTCTTCTGTGCGGCTTTTAGTGGGCCCACCCTTTTTAATCCCAGTAAAAAGTGGAGAGGGATTTCTTCGCAATCCTTCTCAATTCTTGACCGGTGTATAGAGTGAAAAATAAGACGAGTTGCGGTAGATTGCTAGACTTGTCGTGAGAGGAGTCCTCGGAGAAATCCAAGTACTCTCAAGCGAACGACCGTATGTGAAGTCCCTAGGTGGCGACCACCAGCCCGAAGCAACAATGCACTGGATTGGCAGGAGCTCAAGGCTGGTATCTCTAATGCCAAATACCGAGTGTTGAGGATCGAATCAAATCTGACAGTGTCGTTTTCAGGTGAATAGTCTAATCCAAGGCGGAAGTGAAAACGAGTACAAGGACTAACACCACCATCAGACTATAGGCCCTCGACACAAATGGAAACGGGCTTCACAATAGGTGCTTGGGTCTGGAGACTTACTTGACAGCTGTACTCAGGGTTGGTCGATATTCACAGAAGATTTGCTCGTCACCCGGAAGCACCGTTGTGCGGATCTCCAACTTGTGAACCTTAGCCGCACGAATTTGACCCAACTGTAGCAGACGGACGCGCCGCTTTTGAGACTTCGTAGTGATTGCCGTAAGATACTCGGTCGGTGGAGTTTAGGAGGTCAGTACCAGAGGATTGAAGGGGTCGTACAAGCAGTGAGCGGAGCTGAGGAAGACGGCCTTGAAGTTTTTCAAAGAGGGAAAAGGGCTAGGCAAAAGTTCTGAAGTGCGGGCCAAGAAAATGACGGAAATCCACCTCTTTTTGCCCGAGTTCTTATGCAACTACGTATACTCCTAACGACTTTCTTTTGCCCGCAACGTTTGCAATTCCCTGTTCGCATTTACTGAGCATTTCATTGGGTGGTTTATGGCTATCATAAAGTGTTTAGGCGGTATATCCTGTAGACCCGCCCTTCTATGTATAGCCAACATCATTAAAGCTTCAAGAGGCTTTATGAACAGAACAGATCGCTCCCTCGGCTATGCAGAAGACAGATTTTGTCATGATGATTCCTCGCTATGCCAAGATCGAACCGATTGCCTCGTTGTACCCGCTTTATCCCATTTGAGTTGTCCGTAGATATCTGGTGAAACTATGTTCGTCGGAGGAAGCTTCTCCTGAGGAGGCTGCCTGGGCTGTAGGTGCCATTGCCTGCTTGTAGCGCTTCGCAAGTCCGTCATCCATATGGGCCCCGTCCTCCGCTGCCTCCTCGTCCGCTTCGTCCGCGTCTGGCTCAACCATTTGCGCCTCCGGCTCGCTGTCTTCTAGGTCGCTTAGGGTGTCAACATGATGTTTCCGGGCAGCATTTCCCTCTTTTGAATCACCTGATGAGTTTCTTGACTCAGAAACATTCATATCCTTCATCATCTTCCCCAGGTCTTTCTCCCTCTTATCCGCCTTTTCTTCTTGCCTCTTTTTTCTTCGTTTCTCAAGCTCTGGTCTATAATCCCTCTCGAATTCCTCCGCTTTTTCTCCCACTGCCGCAAAAAAGTCGTCAATACCTTTGCCCGTCATGGAGCTGACTCCTACCACACTGAGATGTCGATAAAACTCCTCAAGCATCAGACTCATGCTGTTCAGCAGCGATCCCATATAACCACTACCCCCTCCGAACCCTCCACCGCCTTCCACCCCACCAAAGCTTCCATTATACTCTTCTTGCTTCAGAGCTGCTTGAAAGGCTTCAAAGTCCGTCATCCATTCTTTCGCAAAATCGGCGTCCTTGACATCCGTCTTGTTGAACACCAGAATCATTGGTAATTTCGTCTTATAAAGTATACTGCAAGCATAAAGCATGTTGCTCATGAATGTGCTTGTCGAGCTCGTCCGTGGGGTATCAATAATGTATGCGACGACTGTAGGAAACGAGGAAGCGAGAGATTCAAGAAGAATGCTTCCAGAAGCGCTCCACATGAAGACCTCAATCTGGCCTGGTGTATCAACGATGATGTTCTTAATGGACTTGGCCTTCGGAGTCTCCAAATTTGGAGCTGTTCGCTTCTCTAGTATGTTGATAATCTGGTCTATCTTTGTTGCGAATATATTCAGTGATGTGACGATCCCCCCATTAGGCCCAAGATTGTACTCCCGCATGACCTCTTTGTAGTTAAGCGAGTCTCGTATATCGATGTTACTCTCGAATGGGACATTGCGAACCGCAGGATCTAGGTTGATGACATATGGCGGTTCGTGCTTTGAGTGCAAATGGGCATTTATTCTTTGCATGAAAGTCGTTTTACCTGAGCCTATACGAACATAGCTGATTAATTAGGTTCAACGCATGATATATACCAAAGGTAGACTCACCAGCCATGCCCACACAAACAACAACCACAGGCGGTTTGTCCGTCATGTTAGAATCTTGTGCGCAGGTGTCTAATCCAGAATTTTTCATAGGCTACCGTAGGCTATCAGAATCGGAAGTTAGAAAGGGTCAGTGTTTGGTGTGACTGCTATGATCCAAATTATTCATTCTCCGTCATTTTAGCGTATGCAGAAAAGGCTACAATCCTTGGCATGGAGAAAAACGCGCACACACACCCAATATTAGCTGTAAAACGTCGAATCCTCTCCCTATACCTTGATACCACTGCTCCCAGTACCAAATAAATATCTGAAGCTTATGTATACCTTAGTTAGCTAGTTCCTGGTGTTACTACCACTCACGGTCGTAATCCTCCCCCCACAGCGCCATGCCTAGCGGTCTCCCTCCCCCTGTACGGTCCAAGATCGTACGCTTACTACTCCTTTATTAGAGATCTGATGCTATCGCCGAGGACGTCTACTGCTGCCCGAGGACAGTCTACAGTATCTAAGAGAACTTGTTTATATATAGATCCCCTTATAGGCCTCAATTTCGCCTATAAGGCGCCCCCCTTACTTATTACGCGCCTTGTTCTCGGCGGTCTTAGTACGGGCTGTCAGCTTTCTTCTCCTCTTCTGGCCAGATCCAATAGAGTCAGAGGGTGAATCAGCAGCATCGGGGGATAGAGGCCCCTGGCTGCGTCGACTGGGAGGTATCGCGACGATAGGTGATGAAATATTGCGACCGTGAGTGGTACCAATACCATTTAAACGGCTAAGCGAGGTATACACGACTTCAAGTGCTAGGAGCAGTGGTATTGAGGTATAAGGAGAGGATTCGACATTTTACAGCTAATATTAGGTGTGTGTGCGCGTTTTTCTCTATGCCAAGGATTGTAGCCTTTTCTGCATACGCTAATTAAAATGCGCGGGGACAGCGGAAGTGGTTCCGCACATGCATGCTTCCTCATGCAACAGAAATCCTCCACCAACACTGGCTACATTACTATGACTCTTGAAGACTTCGAAAAGTCACTGGCCGAGAGCAAGAACGAGCAAGAGAAGACAAAGTCTAGCCATGGACTTGAAGTAAGTCGAAAACATCACCGGCATCACAGAAAGCACCACGGCGATGGAGAGGATCATCGCAGGCATAAAAGAAGAAAGCGTTCCGCCAGCAGAGATGACCACAACAGGGTTCACGGTAGTCGCAAAATACTGCTGGGACACAGCGGAGAGCGTATGGAGAGCGAAGCCTCTGAAGGCGAAGGCGAAGAAGAATCAAAGGACTCAGCTACTCGGAACCTGGGACAAAATGACGGCCACCTCCCAACCTCAGGTACTATTGATGCGACGAAGAGGGACTCTTGGATGGAACAGCCCTCTGGCTTAGGTATTGACTTCACACAAAAGGGTGTTAGGAAGCCCGCGGAGCCAAGCACGTTAAAACCATCAAAAGCGGATTTTGAGCTCAAAATCCATGAAAACGAGTTGAATAAGCATCATCTACAGAATCTGGCTGATGGCAAGGATATACCGGATGATATAATTGGAGAGCCTGTGCAACATGAGATCAACTACGTCTTCGGCGATGCCGGGGCTCAGTGGCGGATGAGCAAGCTGAACCGTGTTTACAAACGCGCAGAAGAGACCGGGGAGTCCGTAGATGACATAGCAGAGGAACAGTTCGGGGACTTAAAAGCATTCGATGATGCTAGAGAAGAGCAGATAGAGCTCGAAAGGAGGGACACCTATGGCGAAGGCTACATGGGGAAGGAAAGGCCAACGGGTGAGCTATTTCAGGAGCGCAAGTTAGATATGGGTCTACGAACCAAGGATTCTAGCCTGGAGCATGATGAGCCGGACGTGCGTAATGTGGCGCGCGAAATCGATGCAGAGAAGCCAATTACAACCACCGTGCCAATGGACCAGACAGCGCTGAACAGGCTTAAGGCACATATGCTAAAAGCCAAAGTCCGAGGTTCATCCAGCGCTGCTGGATTGGAGGCAGAGTACACTACTGCTTTGGCTGCTTTTGCCAACAGCAAACAACCGGACGTAATTGTGCTTGGTGCCATGGATAACAGGATGCTGGCTGGGTCGCGTGAAGGTGAAATCAAAAGGACCGGCACCAAACGGGGCCGTGAGAGGGGTCTAGTAGAGGAGAACGAAGGCATGAGCATCGAAGATATGGTCCGACAAGAGCGGCGATCACGCAATCAGGCCGGTGGAGATGGACAGCGTTTCGCAGAGAGGATCGCCAAAGACGCGAAGTTTACCGTATGTGATCACTCCCAAACCGAAGAGACTTTACTGAATTTTCGCTTAGAATGATTTGGACTACATGGACGAGAACGCGGATAAGCTTGCGAAGCGTGTGCAAAAATCTGAGATCAATCTCAAAAATACTGCAATATCCGATTTCCAGAAGATGAACCGCATTTTGGACAATTGCCCTCTCTGCCATCATGAAGATACGGACACGCCTCCAGTTGCGCCAATCGTATCTCTGGCCACTAGAGTTTATCTTACTCTACCTACGGAGCCCGAGATCAGTGAGGGTGGAGCGTGCATCATACCGGTGCAACATCGAGGCAATCTCTTAGAGTGTGATGATGACGAATGGGAGGAGATCAGAGTACGTCAACAAAACATCTTTCGTCATGTCCCGGTCACAGAGCTAACAGCATGATAGAACTTCATGAAGAGTCTCACTCGCATGTATCATGACCAAGGCAGAAATGTCATCTTCTACGAGAATGCCGCAGTTCCACAGCGAAAGAAGCACGCTGGCATGGAAGTCGTGCCATTACCATACAGTCTTGGGGAGACGGCCCCAGCATTCTTCAAAGAGGCAATCCTCACATCCGATGAAGAGTGGACGCAACACAAGAAGATCATCGACACGCTTTCCAAGGCAAAGCAAGGTCTCGGTAAGACGGCTTTTCGACGGACGCTAGCCAAGGAGATGCCGTACTTTCATGTGTGGTTCGAAATGGATGGTGGACTTGGTCACATTGTTGAGGATGCTAATCGATGGCCAAAAGGTGATCTTTTTGCTAGGGAGGTCATAGGTGGGATGCTCGATGTAGCTCCGGACGTGGTCAAGAGGCAAGGCCGATGGAACAGAGGTGGAGACAGGAGGGTGGAAGGATTTAGGAAAAGATGGAGGAAGTTCGATTGGACGAGAGTCTTGACTGAATCATGAGATGACGTTTGGACCGTTTGGCCATGCCATTGATAATATTGATGTCAGTAGTAACAACACCATCAGCATACCTCACATGGGGCCAAGCAATCAAAGCTGCGAGGCGTCTGCTTTTGACACTGAGGTCGCTAATTAGATCGCTCAAGTAAATGAATATGGATAAAGAGTCTAATTCGTATCTAGAAGATGGATCATGATGGAGAAACGCATAAAGCCAATAAGCATCAGCAATGATCGTTCAAAAAGGAACCTCGGACTCGCCGGATGAAGGCTCGTCTACTGTAAAATACCTTGGAGTTTTCTTTCCTCCGTTCGAACATTCTTCGTCTCTTCTAGCTCCCTTCCCGTACTGCACTTGAAAAAGCGAGAACGGCAGGAGGATCATTAATCTTTTCGTTGTGAATGCTTTGCTAATGTTGATGGTAATATCGCGCTCTGCGCTGCTAACATTTGAGGCCTTTTAACCCAATTGGTTTGAACGAGTATGATGTGGTCGTAACTTGGGTCCGGCTCTGTCAATCGATCGTAAGAACTTGGTATTGGGACTTCTTAGACACCGAAGTATCACCTAAAAACATGCTCTACCCGATTCCGAGGCTGACTGTGTCGTTACAGGCTGCATTACATACTGAGCCACTCTACGCACCCGAGGCTCCGGACTTTTGATATAGAATTATGTGGATCAACAGGCAGATATATAAATCAGCTGTATATAATGCAAATATAGCTTTCCAAAGCGATTGTAGATGGGAATAGTAGAATTTGCGGAATTTCAGATGGATAGTGTGGGCGCCGCTAAAATCCACCTTGGCCGCCTGCCATTCCTCAAGGACTTGAACAGTTCCTCCCTAGCAGCGCTCGGTATCCGCATTGACCAAACGCCTACGAGTCCCTGGCCTCTTTCACCACCCCCACGTTTCTGCCACACTGTTTGGCCACAGGTCATGTCACAGCAGAGTGACACCTCGCAGTCCTATCAACCGAACTCATATCCCGGCTACTCGGCGCCATCTATGGCTGCTCAATTCAATTACCCTCCACCTGAAGGGCAGGGGCAAGGGCAAGCTAAATCTCCCTCTGAATCAGACATGGCTCATCCTAATGTCAGCTTGCCTCCGATTCGATCGATTGATGGCATATCTCAGCCACAGCATCAGCAATCCCAACAAGGCGGACAGGCTCCTCCTATGGGCTCCGCAATGCCGCCAAACATGAACCAGTATTATGGACAAGGCCAATACCCGCCTCCTACCTCCGATCCGAACGCCCCTGTTCGATATCCTATACCACCAGATGGCAGGCAGATGTCCGGCGGACGACACAAGAAAGAAATCAAGAGGAGGACGAAGACTGGGTGTCTGACTTGTCGCAAGCGCCGCATCAAGGTATGTAAACAGAATCTGTAAATTTTGCAGCGCGCCCAGGGGGCGACTCGAAACTTTCCTCGCAAATGCAGATGTAGTTGTCTTCGTTTAATATTTACCGAGTTCCTTGTCATTAGGAAATAGGGCGACCGGGTAGTAGCGACCGTGTCAAGCGAGCGTGGGCTGCTTTACTCTTGTGTTCACTGTCTCCGTGAGGGAGTTGAATGCGTAATTCACGCCTGACAGCAC
The DNA here is from genome assembly GCA_018257885.1 of Parmelia sp. 050094. Lineage (NCBI taxonomy): Eukaryota > Fungi > Ascomycota > Lecanoromycetes > Lecanorales > Parmeliaceae > Parmelia > Parmelia sp. 050094. The sequence continues at coordinate 104,954 of JAEUBB010000053.1, forward strand.
AACCACTTCTGAGCATCCGCTGACTCTTGACTTCATATTTAATAGTGTGATGAAACCCATCCAGCCTGCCGAAACTGTCAGAAAAGCAAACGCGACTGTCTAGGCTACGACCCAATCTTCAAGTCACAGCCAGGGCCAACAGCTATCCAGCCAGCCCTTGGCGGTGCATCTTCTACACAATCCGCAAACTCATCGCCATATCCGCCACCTCCTCCTGGCTACGCGCACGCCAGCTCTCAGGGCTACGGTCCAGCAGGGACAGAGTCAGAAACATCTACAGTCCAACCTTACGACTACGGTGCTGCCATAGACCCAGCACTGGAGGGTGGGGCAGCGCAAATGCAAGACAGCAAGGAACCTCTAGGCACAGGTACTCCGTATCCGTTGGCCGTGTCGGATCAGCAAGGCCATCGAGGTTAGTCTCATCGGATCCGAGCTTCATGATCTCGCATTCGGTATTCTTATCTTTACTAACATACGGTTCTAGCGAAGCGAACAAAGATCGAAGAGCTCCTCTGTATAAGAGGGGTATCTCCTCCACCGCCCACCCCACCCACTACGATATCGAATGCTACACGGGAGGAAATCAAACACATATGGATGACCGTGTACGCACCCGGCATAGACAAGTTTCTGGAAACCAAGTGGTTTGGACCCAGGGGCTTAACTTATCTCATGAAAAACACTCGGCTATGCGATCAATTCCAAACACTAATTCAAAGATACGCTATAGACCAGTCGCACCCTAGCTACTATCAGAACTGGAATGTCACACAGAGTCTCGAGGCAACAGTGGTGTGGGCAATGATTGGAATGTGTCGGAAAGTTGCAAGCAACTCACCAGTCGATGAGCAGGATGTCAAGGATGGCGTTCACGAGGCCGCTAAGAGAATGGAAATCTTCGAGAATCTGGTGACTGGAGAATATCTCGATTCTTCCTCAGCACCTTCACAGGCACCCGAAGAGAGCAATGGCACAGCTTTGAATGATCAATTGAAAACCCGCGAGCGTGACTTCTGGCGCCTTGTCCACACCTTTCTCACTATTCGAGATGACGAGGCTAGCGCTGCCAAAGAAATCGACGACACACTCACAAGCTGCCGCGGCCTCCTAGATAGCCGCGAGAATAGAGATGTCATCTACTCCGTGATGGTTGCTCGACATGTCGGAGCTCGCATATCCGAATTTCCGGAAAATTTGCAGCAGCCTGTGAACAACGATGAGGAAAATGCGAGGACCAAAGTATTTGTGGCGAAGAAGTTCATTGAGGATGAGTCAAACGGCAAGGGGACCAATCAGGTCGTTCAGAGACTCTGTGGGATGGCTCATAGAAGTTGGAGTATCAGGCGCTAGGGAATATATGGAAAGGCAAAAGGAGCCGGAATCTCGGTTGCATTATGGGAACGAAGCATGACACCTCTTATAAAGATGGATTCATACTGGCATAAACATCCATGCACTTGACGACGACGGAGCAATTCGCAAATGGACATTAATCTTCTTGCGAGGCGACTACGGTCCCGGCGTGTTTCCGTCAGTTACTAGAGAGCTTTTACTCGACTGGCTTACGAGCTTCGGCCCTAGCGTGTACAATACAATACATCGATACCATCATGCACAAGAGTCCTTTACGATAATCATGTCTTGCTCATGGAAGCTCTTTTCCCTCCTCTCACTTGACGAAGCTATGGCAGGCACAGGTGGTCCCGGGTTTTCAGCCCCAGGATGCATAATATCGCTTCCACTGTTCGCTGACTTTTCCAAACGGTTGCTCGCCCCTTCGCAATCACAATGTTGCAGTTTTGTTGGCGCTATTCTATTCAGACCTTTCTGCTCCGAACACTGCCAAAGCTTTTGCGAAACGACATTCTAGTCTTCCAGCCTCCTTTCCGAGCATGCGACACGTAACGGTCAGCCTTGGCACCGTTGGACACCCGTTGTGCATGCATCATGCTGCAGCCGGCGCTAGGTGAGCTTGCAGCGATGAAAGCTTCTTTTGGGACATGCTAGGATCGGGACCGTTGCCACTCTACAGGGTATTGTTTCAGCAATCCTACCGCCGCGCCAACACGGGCATTGCATTCCTGTATATCGTAGACTCCCCCACTCTCAATCCCATGGCCCCTTTAGATCAGGATTTCGTAGACACTCAGCCTTCGAAACCGAGCAATGGCTATGCGCCGTCTGGGCGATGGATGTCAAAAATGCTCGTTCAGCTTAATCGCAGTGAAATGACGATTTTTTTTAGCCATGCTTCAAGGGTCTTGAGAGGTATCATGTGGGCAGGCGCGAATGTCGGTATGCTTAGAGGTTGCTATGGATTGATAGAGCAGGAATCCTACATAGTTTTGTTAAAATGATCATGTTCTGTCTTTCGACTAAGCCTTTTCATAAGAGAGTGATAGCAAATAGTAATAGATCTGGTAGTTGATGAGAAAAGTATAGATGTATGCTCCCTCGCTCGTCCCTAAAAGGCAAAGAAATCCCCTTATCGCCGGCCCGGTAGATATGCCTCCGCGATACTGTAGGCCAAATTTTTGTTCGACAGTCTCACTTGATATATTTTTTCTCTCGTCGTTCATTTTTGTACATGGATCTTTCTTTTCTCCTCATATGTAACGACATATAGCACCATGTCAAAGCCCAAGGTTCTCTTGCTTGGAGATATAGAACAGTAGGACCCCACTATTCACCAACTGTTCACCATGTCTACCATTCTGCGACCTTCTACAGACCTACACTGACCATAGAAACCTTCAGTCAATCTGCCAAAGAGTCTTTCGAATCACTCTCCTCAATTGCAGAAATTCTCACCCCCAAATCCAACAACCCTTCAGACTTCTTAAAAGAATGCCGCAGCGGCGCTTTCAATGGCGTAAGAGCGGCCTACAGGACATTTCAGAGTGTCAACATCACAGGAAGAATCGAGGGTGACGTATGCGAGGAGTTGGGAAGGGCAGGCTTGAGGTTTTTGGCACACAATGGTGGGTGAGAGGTTGGTGTTTATCAAACCAACCCTTTCAATTCCACACCTGTGCTGATATCTTCTTCTTCCACCAGGCGCAGGTTATGACCAGTGCAATATTCCCGACTGCACAAAAGCGGGCATTCACGTGTCTAATGTCCCAACCGCCGTTGATGCAGCAACTGCGGATACCGCAATTTTTCTTATGCTTGGTTCTCTCCGGATGTTCGCCTCCCCTCTTGTGAACCTGCGTAAGGGCGAATTCCGCGGGAAGACTCCACCGCCTCTCGGGCATGATCCAGAGGGCAAAATGGTCGGTATTGTGGGCATGGGAGGAATAGGAAGGGATTTCAAGAAGAAGGCGGAAGCGCTGGGAATGAAGGTGCAATATCACAACAGGAGCAAGTTGAGCGATGAGATGAGCGGCGGGGCGAAGTATGTCGGTTTTGAGGAGCTTCTGGGAACGAGTGATGTGATAAGTTTGAATGTGCCTCTGAATGTAAGTCACCGCTTTTGCTGAGAGACTTTTCCTTCTGTCTGGATTCGAACTCTCCCTGAAACATCCTTTCTTCTTCCCTTGACTTACACCTACTTCAGAAATCAACTCACCACATGATATCAGCGCCACAATTTTCAAAGATGAAAGATGGCGTTGTGATAATCAACACTGCTCGAGGTGCCGTTATAGACGAGGCCGCTCTAGTCAAGGCTCTTGATGATGGCAAAGTGTTTTCTGCTGGCTTGGACGTTTACGAGGAAGAACCAAAGATACACCAGGGACTGTTGGATAATCCACACGTGTTACTGCTACCTCACATGGGCACATGGACGGTGAGTGTACCACTCTGGAAATGATTGTAAAACGCTAACATATCGTAGTATGAGACGCAAGAAAAAATGGAGCAGTTCGTTGTTGATAATGTTCGAAGTGCGCTTGAGACAGGAAGACTGAAGAGTCCAGTCTCTGAGCAGAAAGACATGCCTCTGCCAGATTAGGTGCAGGAGTGGATGCCTTTTCGACATGTGAACCATTGTTGACCAACTTGTAGAACTCATGTAAGTGTCTATACAGATCGAACAGGAATGTGAAACTTGCTTCACGTCAATGTTATATCAACGAAGCGCCGTCACTGCCTTCCTCGGTGCAAGTAATTCCGACATGGTCAACGTCTCTGTTTTCAGAGTCCACGGCTTTCAGTTTCCTTTAAAGCATCACTCAATACGCTGCGTAGTGTCTTTAAACGCCGCAAATCCACTCTGAGTTAGTGGATCGTACAAGCTTCTTTGAAGATGCCAGAAAAATTGTTCGCACCTACAAACACCCGCTTCAGATTCAACCCCTTCTAGTTCAGTTTATTTCATTGATTGGAGCGTGCCATCTTACTTCAAGATCAGAGTCTTATTTCGCAATGATCTACGGGTCCTGAATTTCTATCGCCGCCAGGTCGAGCGTTTGCTTATCTGGCGATTGCATGAAACATACAAGGTGCTAGCTACCTTTGTTTCTAAGGAATAATGCTTCAATTACACTGATGGACTACTTTGCAACGCAATCAATTTTCTGGCCGCTTAGCTTTGCTTTCGTTTTTTGATATTTTCATAATCGCAAGAGCGTCACGGCTTTGACAGATATATATGCGAAATTCATACATGAATTCCAGTCCGCAAGAATTTAACCTTTCCTACGCATTTCGTCTCAACACCGACGCAACTATGGCGACCATGATTAGCAAGGTCTCTAAGGAGACGGAGCAGAGATATGGGAATTACTGCATTGGCCCCATTTCGCCATCGGCGAGGCTTAATTATGTATCCATTGGCTCACACATGGTCACAAGTCAAAGATGATGGCTAAAACCACAGCAAAGCAGACGCGAACGGCATACATCTCGAACACGTTGGCGAGTTCAGAGCCGACTGACCCATTGTGATTCTTTAACAAGACATCTCTGGTCTTCTCGCCTACAACATTACCAGCATGGGCTTCTTCGCTTCGTCCTTTCTGACATGTCATACATTGGTCAAATCGCTCAATATTCAATTATTGGCTCTACTGCTAAAGAAGGATTTATCCTCATTAATGTTTGCAATATGATGCAGAGTACCGATTGAAAGAAGATGAATAGAGAGAAAAGCCACACCACGTCATTAAATGACATATTCATTTCATCATATATCATTTTCCGTTTCTTCAGGGCATCGAATTTGCCAGAACGGAAAGCACCATCAGCTCCCTAAGACCAAATGTTTAGACATCAGCAATCACTCCAGCGGCACAGGGTCAATTTATCAGCTTTATCAGCGATGAGATCAGAGTCAAAAACACTGGCTAAACATCTCGTACAAGAGAAAAAGTACAAGGGAAAATACATCCAGTTGGTTCCTTAATGCTACCTGAATATTCTTCCATATGCTGACTTAACAGAATATCACCGCTGATCATTTGGGTTGCAATCATTTCTCTCCCAAGTGAAGTCATTAACAAGTGCCTCAAATCACGGAAGACTACTTCTCGAACTACCAAATGGTATCTGCGAGCTAAGTGTCTATATAATTTCGTTTTCCGGCTATGCTGTCTCGGCTTTCTGCCAATTGATTAAGATCGGATACAAGTTTGTCACAAAATAATCCTACCTCAGGTTGAAGTACTTGTATCAATTTTATCTGTGAGGCTTGACAGATTCCGAGCGAACACAATCTTCAACATTTGAGACTTGAGTGGGTGATGACTTTGGGTCAATTCACTTCCATTTGCAAGACTACCCACCCGCACTTTCGACTCCTACCTGAGCCAATCAATCATCTGTTGTTCTGCTGGACCCCAGCGTTCTCTGCACCTTTCACTGGCTGGTGTTTTCTATCCGAGATTCGTTCGCACATTCGACGTCCTTCCCGATACTGTTGGATATCTCGTGCTCACTCTAGTTCTTTCATAGATCAAGTCAACTATCCATCTATCCCTCCATATTCTTTCGTGTATCTCCATACATACATATAAATACAATTCCGGTGATGATTTTGAAATCACAATTTGACAAGATTTACGGGCCCCAAGATTCAATTCTTGCCTATCTTCTGTTTTGAAAGAATGTCAGTTTTTGGATCTTCTTCATCAGCATCCTTGCAACAAACAGGCAGGGTCGTTGCAAACGAGGGTTCGAATTAAGGTCGCACAAGCAGACAGGACAGAGGACGGATGTCTACTCGTGCAGATGACATGGTATCCACAGCTTCTTGTTTTGAGCTGCAGTACCATGCAGGGTCTATAGGATATACGTCTACTCTCTGCTCAGCAAGTATAAATGTCTTGCTAAAGTAAATGGAAGAAGAGGTCTGACATTTGCAACTGGGAATACGGCCCTATCCTTCCTGATCACATTGCGAAGATTTCATCAATTCGATTAATTGAACAGCATGTGTCGCCGTTGCTTACACAAGTACAGAAGGCTTAGCGAATCCTTTCAGCCTATGGACAATGAGATCTATCTAGATTCACGGAAGCATCTCTCTTCGATGTGAATGGACCGAGTTTACCCTTTCCTTTCGAAGGAAGGTGCGACGTATGATTGGATCTAGGAGAAAAGCCTGAAGTTTTGTAGACCCTGAAAGGGCAAGGCACCTCTAGGGAGAACCCGTTCAATGTATCTGCGGTGGTAGACATGATTGACTGGCTTCTTGACACATCCATTGTTTCGACCAGCGACATTGGCATTGCGACCCCATATGCCGCCCAAGTCGCCCTGTATCTCAGCATTTCCCGCAAGCTGGATAAGGACAAGCCAAAATACAAATGGGAACTGATTCGTGCTGGTACATCCTATGACGAGTTTCAGGAAATAAAGAAAAGATGTGTGATGTTTGTATCGCCCAGGAGAGCCAGCTCCGCCATGAGATACAAGCTGAGGGCTTCCAACCGCAGTGCTGACACGCTATCAACTGATGAGATAAAGTACACGAGTGCTATCGCAGACTGCGGAGTACTATTATGATGAGGCACGTGCAGATCTTTCTACTGCAAACAAACCTGGAAGATTTGAAGCTATTCGCTATAAGCAACATAGCGCCGACCTTGTCAGCGGATCTGCTACAATTTCCACCAGCTCCCCACCTACTTGTTCTATTCCTCCGCCATTAACATTCGTTCTTGCTTTGAATCATTCTCACAAAACACGTACGGTATTTTGGCCAGCTTCCTACTCATGACTTACAATCCCTGACAAGCTCGCTTACGCATCGTCTTCTCAAAAGCTCGTTGATCATTATCAGGCAAGCAACTGTATTCAGCCAAGAGTGGATAAATCGATATCTCGCTCCTAGAACTACTTCCAAGAAAAGGCTGCACCCTTCAAGTTCGAAATTTGGGTGCATTTTTGGTTGTGCATACATACCATGTCATGGCCTAGACTTCTCGAGAACGTCGGTGTCACATGGTTCTGTGGGCGATGAGCGTGAGGTCATGCAGAAACAAGGAGAATTCTTGACCACCTTGCGATCAAACGGACTGCCAAATCCGTATCTTCGTGCTACCCTTTGACCACCGAGGCAGATCGATTTATACCAGACATTATGACGGAGGCAAGACAAAACGAATACAGAATCATGCGACAGTCAGACGTTCCACATCCTGGCCAGCCCGCCGCCTCTATGCGACGCCAAGCCGTCGAGTCAACACTACCTACAACTTCCTCTACGAGAACCCAAGGTGCCGCCACTACCCCTATCAGGCCTCCAACGTCGACGCACACTCCAACGTCGTCGACTACTCCAATGTCGGCAACGCAACGGCTCGCCAACATGACACAAGCCGCGCTGGACGACGAGAGAGTAAGGAAAGCCGCACTAGATGAGGAAGCCAGGCAAGCCGCTCTAGACGCAACTACGACGCCAAGCAGTCGCGCCGCTGGCTCCAAGCCCGCCTTCTCAGCGAAAACAGAGGCTTCGTGACCAAAGAGGCGGCTTTGCAACTCGGAAGACAATTCGGGAACATCGAATACCAACTACAACACCCCCGAATCACCGACACCGTCCTCACGTCTAATGCTAAATGGGTACTATCGGAGCGGGAGCGCGAGCGCGAGACGGCGAAGGATGAGCAAGGGTATCCGGAGAGAGTGCAAGATTGGTGGGCAGCCCCCGCAAAGTCTGCTAAGAGGATGAGGAATCGGAAGAATATGGAACAGCTTGTGGCTCACTCGTCTCCACATGAAACTCAAAGAATCATCGACGTTGAGGGGGAGGAAAGTGGGACCTAGGCTGATAGCTATTGCAGCTAGGCCAAATACAGCTAGGACAGGTACCTCAGGTAGAATTTTCAGCTAGCAGAAATCAAGCAACTTTACACCCCAGAAGTTCGATCTTTTCAACGTGGAGCAAGACCTAGATGGAGATCTTCAGGGAAGCCGATTAGATGAGGGTAGTGTCGCTGATATTGAGGACGTCAGACTATGAAGACAAGGTTTATTCTCCTTCAGTCGCCCCGCCGGCTGTATTTTTAATGTTGATGGTGTGTCGGACCTTGACCGGGCTGGCGGTATTGTTGATATTGAGGATATATACAACTTCTTAATGTCTTCCAGTGCTTATACGCTAGTCTACTGAGAAAGTACAGATGGATAAGCATTGATTTGGGTGGGGTTGGGAAAAGTGTCGTGGTGTGGGTGAAGGAAGGCTGCTGGTATTGCAAAAGACTTCCTCGATTGTCGCAGGGCTCAGAGCTTACCTGACCGATTCCAAAATGTGCCCCCTGAGTAAAATAGACTACCTAGGGCTAGGTCACAATTCAATCCGTATTTCAGGCGGGCTCTTTACTGAACCGAATTGGTTTCATGACAAGGTAGGCGGAAATGCCCCACTGTGGTACGAAATGATGCGGTCGTTTCGAACCATCGTACCTGCGCCATCTTTCTCTCTCAATACCACAGAGACTGTCCGAACAGAGACTGCGAGCCATTCCCATGCCAAAACGGTAATATCCTGACATGGCCCCCAAGTTTAAGCCCTCCAGACGACAACTTTAGGCCTCAAAGAGCACACACCTGCTACCAAAAGTCCTGGACGCCAAGCCTTGAAACTTATGCCAGTAAGGCCACTTACCTTAACAAAACTCTTAAAATAATTCTAAAAAGCACTCAATTACTATTTTCTAGGGGTAAATCCCTAAAATAGATATTAATTATTTCTCTAGGGTCCAGAATTATAAGACGCTTTTTCACTTAAGATCTCTTCTTGTTTAGGACTTTTATGTTGTAGTACCCTTAAAAACCACGTCAAAAAGGTTACTTATCTTAACAAAACTCTTGAAACATATTTAAAAGCACACTGATGCTATTTTTTGAGGGTAAAGTCCCTAAATTTTATTTAAATCGTGCCTCCAGGACCCAGAATTACAAGACCCCTTTTCGATTAAGATCCCTTCTTGTCCAGGACTTTTATATTGTAGTTCCCGGAAAAATCACGTCAAAAAGGTCACTTACCTTAACAAAACTCTAAAACGATTCTTAAAAGTACTTTAGTGCTATTTTTTGAGGGTAAAGTCCCTAAATTTTATTAAAATCGTTCCTCTAGGGCCCAGAATTATAAAACGCATTTTCGCTTACGATCCCTTCTTGTCTAGGACTTTTGGTCTAGACCTCCACCCTGAGATCGATAGCGACAATTCACGACAGCGAGATGCCATAATAGCGAGGTTCTATGAAAGCAAAATCCTATAATATTAAGGCTCTATAGTAGGATTAGAGCGAGACTGAAGGTTCTAGAAACCTCGAAATTCCTATGAGAATAATGTGATATCTGATAGAATATCTCACTTAAAGATTGCCCTAAGATGGGTGTTTCAGCCCAATCGATTTGATTAATACCCGTGGCTGTCCGTTATATCCATGGGAATAATGGACTAGCCATGGGAGTTCACGAACCATGAAGCTGACGCAACATATAGTAAGAAACCATAGACGCCGCGCAAGCGAGAAGAACGCGCGGAAATCATATGCATAGGGTCAAGACTCACGCGATGTTGGGCCAACGATACAAAGAGGACAAATTGTATTTCGTGTAAGGCATATATGGATGAATGAAGGTATTCCTTGGAGAGAAAGTCAGAAGCCGCAGGAAGTTAGCCTCTTACTCACTGACGACTCTCTCAACACATTCTGGAGGGTCCGTGCTGCCGCCACCGACACCTTTTGCCACGTTACGTGGAAGACCCGACACGAAAAAGACAAACAAACTTTGAGCGACCCGAGTTTCACGGAAATTCCTAGATGTGTTTGGAAGGGCCAACACTTAGATCTAGTCCCCTTCGTACATTCAGCTTCTATATGCTCGAAGATAAAACGTTAGCAGAAAGCGTTACGCCATATCCATTGTTCAAGTGCAACCCTGGTAGTAAAAACATGAAACAAGTGTCCAGGCTGAGATGTACACAGCATCCCCGATACTATCGTCATTGTCCCCATACCCAAGCGTCGACTTCCCAGCGTCGACTTATCAATGTCAAGCGACCTTGCCACTAACCCTGCCAGATCTTCGACGCTCACTCTTCTCTAGCTCCGGCTTAGCCTTGCTTCCATCTGTATCTGCCTTTGCCTTGCTCTGCTTCTTCGGTTCCATCACTCCATCGGTGTTGGCTTTGGTATCTGACTTCCGCTTTTTGCTCGCCGGCTTGCTCGCTTCTTCGTCGGCTTCGTGCCCATTTGGAGCAGGCTTTTCGTCTTCTGTCTTAACGGCACGCTTTTTCCCTCTAGGGCCTTCCTTCGCAGGCTCGACCTCTGTCTCTTCTGTCTCCTCTTTTTTGGATTTTGAAACTTTCTTACCGGCCTTCGGTTTCGCTTTCTTCTCACCGTTAGCATCCTCTGGGCCTGCCTCATTTTTGACGTCTCCCGCCACTGGTCCGGTCTTCTTCTGCACGCTCGGAACCACACAGCTGGTTCTCCCGCCCACTGTTAGGTAGACAAACTTCGAACCGTTGGGCAGGGTTGTCGAGCTGTCTTTCTTGCCTTTACCCCATCGATGTTTGAAGAGCCATTCCTCAGGAAACTTGCTAGAGTCTGCTAGGTTGTCCACGGCGAAAGAGCAAATGTAGTGGATGGATTTGTGAAGTTGTTTGATTTGAGCAGGGGTAAGAGTATTACTATATTGCTCGGGGTGAATCTTCGCATCGTACATAATCTCGTCCCTGGCCACCGAGTAAGCGTCAGTAGAAAGACGAGTGTGACCTTGATACGGATCGAGCAGCACGCACCCGACCCAATTGCCAATACCACTAATATTTGCCTGATCTAATAGCAGTGCCTTGACGGGGACTCGTTTGCTCCCCAGCTTTTCAGCTAGCCACTCCTCAGTCACAATATCCTTGTCAATGACAGGATCAGGGCCATTCTCCACCAGCGGCGAGACGTTCCGTATTTGATCAGCAGCACAGTCGATGAGGCGAATCCTTGCAAATCTCCGCAGGTCGACGAACGCAGCTTCGCGTCTTGGCTCTTCGGCGGTCTCAAGAACAAACTTCCAGTATTTGGGCGGCCATTCTGGCAATTCTTCGGGCTTCGCAGGCTTGTAGTAGGCTGTTTCTTCATCCCTGATCTTGAGCCAGCCAGCCATTCCGAAGTGCATTAGAGGATGCGGAGGCGATGACATGATCATCCTATAAGAATTGTGTAAGAGGAATTCCATGAAAAATTGCAGGGCTGGCGGTCAAGCTGAAGCCAGAGGACTGGCACAACATTAATCTACAGCCTTGAACTCGACGTATCCCGCATATACAGGGAAAATAAAAAATCAAGAGCCCAGATTACTTATCATTGGCAGACACTCCGCTATGAAAATGCACCGTTAGGCGTACAAGGATTCTATGACCTATGAGATTGGGGGAATTTACCAAAAGTATTTGCCCTGCTGTTTAGCATCTATGACTTTCTTACCCGACAAAGCCTTCTCAAATGCTTCCGCTGAACACCCAACTTTGCCGTAGACATTCTCGTCATGCTGGGTTTTCACTTTGGCCAACGTTTTCCCAACAAGATGCTTATGTATGTAGCTGACGATACGGGCGACTTGCCACCATGATGTCAGCGGTTTATCAACCTCAAAGGGGCATAAGATCAATACCTTCGCCTATTTCAGGCATCTTGGAGGTCAGGAAACGATTAAGGACGTGTAGGTTGACAGTCTTGACTCATCCAACCGCTCGGGGACTGTAGGAGAGATCTGCGTCTTCTTTATGGGCTACAAGCGCGTGACTTATGTTGGATGCAAATGACCAACTTGAGGAAGAGAGGACTTCGTGACTTCTTTGAAGTTCAGTCAAAGCTAGCATCTACGTTGATGCCAACCTCGCAATAAATTTGGCAGAGAGCGACGCTAATGGCAAAGAACGCGTCAATTTCGCACGGACCTCGCGTAGCGGGTATATTAAAAATGTCAGCAGGGATGCAAAAGCTTGACATTTAAATATCGATAACCATTGATTTCAATACTCGTCTATCATTTTATTTATATTCAAAGCTATATATCATGACTATATCCAATTAGCACGGAACCCTGCTGCCATAAGCACAATTGCGGGACAGTCGCCAAATCCAACACACTTCAAACTAAGTCCTGATGATTTGGAGTCGCACAGACTTTGCGCATCAAGCCGTGTGGTCGCTGTCAACAGTGATTATGTCTCCGGTCTCCATTGTCGTCGACCAGCATTGCAAATTCCGTGATATCATTCCCCGCATTCTCGCCTCTGCAGTTGACGCTGACAGGTAAGCTTACATGGATCCCGATGATACGCTCGCAGAAGCTCCGCAAAGTTAGAATGAGTGCTGTGGACGACTTTCTCATCATTACTCCACATACATCAAAGGCTTTACAACAAGAGACCTTATGGCCTTCATGTCCACGCTCTTGCATATTGCCCTCATGGATAAATATCCCAGGGAACTCTTGCAACAGCGAATCAAGACGGCCTTCAGAGAAGACAGTATCGCCGCAGCCACAATTGAAACGATCCGCTGCAGCAAATGTCTGCGCATCATCAAGATGACGAGAAGAAGAAGAAGAAGAAGAAGAAGAAGAAGAAGAAGAAGAAGAAGAAGAAGAAGAAGAAGAAAAGACTACCTCAAATCAGCGACACGACCACCATTGAAATTGCAACCTACACCGCCTGCAGCTTCCTTCCCAATGGCCGTAGACCGGAGAACAACCCAAATGCCACTTTGGTCCGCGCGGCAACGGTCCCTGTTACACGTCCATTGTGAAAATGTGGGCTAAATTGAGGGCATGTGAAGCAAGGAAGACGGAGCGGCACTGGTTGCTTACCCCCCCGGACACGCACCCGTGCTACAGGAGTGAGTGGCATGAGTGGTTTGCTGCGATAATTGGATGAGATTTAAGACTCGTAGAAGCTGTTTTGGGCGGTGTCTGATCTGATATCGTCTTTTGAGGGAGGTTTGTAAGCGGAAAGCTACAGTAGAGTAGAAGTGATATCTTTCTATTACAAAAAGACCGTACACTGAGATCTGCATAAAACGAACTGGCATGAAAGACAGTGGTAGTAGATCGCTAATAGGAATGTGATCATGAATATAAGTACTCTTTATAATTCACAAAGTATTTTAGCAGCAACTTGAGACTCTCCCATTCTAAATTGGATCAAGGTCACTTCTAAGATCAGGTCGAATTGCAGACGTCACAATTTGTAGCACTTGAGATCTGCGTCTAGCGCGCTTATGTCGCCAAACTTTTGCCCTCATTGCAAAAGTTGCTAAGTAATAATCAGGTACTCATTATTTACTGAATATTATCTCCCCCATCGCACATGCAGTTTTCCTTTGTCTTTTTTGAGTATTGCTTGTCTTTGTGGATTGCCAGCCGGAAAGGTCCGTGAAGCCAGCGTCTTCTCCACGATCTGTAGTCATACATTGTTCAAGGTGGCGGGACTTTTCTGGGCTGCAGCGAAGAGTGCAGCGCAGCCCGAGAGACAGGCTTTACCAAACCAAACATATAAGAAGAGGATGTCACAGCCTCCAAATCGCCCGAATCTCACACCGCAATTCTGTTTCAACCAGACAGCACTACAAGGTAGGCTTACGCAGCGATGACTGCAGGCCCCAGCTGACGAGCTTCTAGACTTCCTCCGTTTATCTAGGGGTATGATTGACGACTCTATTATACAGAATCTTAACGCTTTGATGACACCTTCACGGAAATCATGGGATCCAGCTACTACTTCGGAGCGGCAGATACGGCCTGTCGAGAGACGGCCTACAGATCCACAAGCTTGTCAAGGCTTCAAGAATGAAGTACTTTTTCAAAGCTGGCAGACCAGGTCCGACGTTCTCAACTACTGTGCAGGCGTCGCCTTAGATCCAAGTGACCCTGATCTGGCTCTGAAACAAGTGGAGTCGGCAAAGGAGAGGGAACGGGTGGTAGATGAACGCCTTGACCCATATTCGGGGCGCTTTCTCCCGAGAGAGGCAAGGACGGAGACACTGGCGAATCTGATTAGAAATGAAAGGAGCGTGGAGGGTATCATAAGATCAAGGACGTGGGGCCTGGTGTCAGAAAGGTGCGGTGACCCCGGGACAGGGTGGGAGGGAGCATTGAACAAATGGAGAGAAGACAGAGAAGCTCATCGATAGACATTGTGGGTCGTGTGGGAGTATCAGAGGCATCATAGCATTGTGAGAGCATTAGCGGTGGCGTCAGTGGCTGTGAGCCTGGGGTTGGCATTTTGATGGGTTACAGAAAATCCACTTTGGAGTTTGATTATAAAAGCTCGTAAACGATTTACTCATTAGTGAAGCAACATTACTACCAGTACTTTGGACTTAAAACTCTCCATGGCTGCTGCGGGTAAAATCGTCCTCGCTTATGCCCGGAATTCTTATGCGGAGCTGCGGTGTTAAAACAGACTTACATCTACATTATTACCTACGTATTAGTCTAGGCTTGCGGGCAGAATTTTCGACATAGAATCTCCGTTGCGGATGGAAGAAAGGAACATTCGAGGGAATTGATGGCATGCTCGAGAGAACTCGATTCAGGACATTCATCTTGCAGGGCCACTGGCCCTGCTCTTCACACTGAGACGCCCGCTTGAACAATAGCAGCGAATCCCCCACATCCTCTCTCTCACCAAATCCTGCTATATAATAGCTCTCACCGTTCGCTCAAGATGGCTCCACCTCCCCCCCAGCCATTGGCCTCGAAAGAGCGCTCCCTTTTCACCCAGGTAGTCAAAAACTACGAGAACAAGCAGTATAAGAAGGGTAGGCGAGAAGTCGAAGAAGAAATCTGCAACGCTGACGGCTTCGATAGGTCTGAAAGCTGCGGATCAAATCCTCCGAAAAAACCCTGACCATGGTGACACCATTGCCATGAAAGCGCTCATCATCAACTCGCAGGGCAACTCTGAAGAAGCGTTCGCATTGGCAAAAGTGGCACTTAAGCATTCAATGAAGTCACATGTCTGCTGGCACGTCTACGGTCTCCTTTACAGGTCGGTCAAAAACTTTGAAGAGGCGATCAAGGCATACAAATTCGCGCTAAAGCTGGAGCCGGAATCGCAGCAGATACAGAAAGACTTGGCTTTGCTGCAGATACAGATGAGAGATTACCAAGGCTACGTGCAGAGTCGGCGAGCGATATTACAGCAGCGGACTGGTTGGAGGCAGAATTGGACAGCGCTGGCAGTCGCACAGCATCTAGCAGGGGATCTTGTCAATGCGGAGAGAACCTTGACGACTTACGAAGAGACTTTAAAATCTCCAACACCGAAGACGGACATCGAGCACGCAGAAGCCGTCTTGTACAAGAACTCCATTATCGCGGAGATGGGCGAGAACGAGCGTGCTTTGGAGCACTTGGAAGCAGCAGCGAAGAACAACCCAGATCGGACGTCTGTGATGGAGCTACGAGCGCAATACCTGCTCAATTTAGGTAGAAAAGAAGAGGCTGCGAAGGCGTACCGTTTGTTGTTAAAACGCAATGCGGAGTACCGCTCATATTTTGAAGGACTTCAAGAAGCTTTGGAGATTGATAAGTCTAACGTCGAGGAACTCAAAAAGCTGTATGAAGAAGTTGCGAAAGACAATCCCAGAGGTGATGCTGCCACGAGGGTGCCATTGGAGTTCCTGAAAGGCGATGAGTTCCGTGAAGCCGCTGACCAGTACTTGCAACGTATGCTGCACAAGGGCGTCTGGTCCACCTTTAACAACGTTAAAGCTCTCTACTCTGACTCTGAAAAGCGGGACATGGTACAAGACTTGGTCGAGGGGTATGCAGCTGGTAAGGTCAATAGCCAAGCCAATGGAGCAGCTGAAAAGCAGATCAATGGCGACTCAGACCTATTCACACCTTCCGTACGTTACTTTCTAGCTCAGCATTACAACTATCATCTAAGTCGGGACCTGCCCAAAGCCATGAAATATATTGATGAGGCCTTGAGCTCCACACCAGAGTCCGTGGAGTACCATATGACAAAAGCTAGAATATGGAAACATTACGGCAATTCCCAGAAAGCTGCGGAAATAATGGAGCAAGGCAGGACACTAGACGTCAGAGATCGATACATCAACACCAAGGCCGCGAAGTACCAATTACGCAATAATGAGAATGAAGCAGCAATCCAGAATATGGGAAAGTTCACAAGGAATGAAGCTTTGGGTGGTCCTCTCGGAGATCTCCACGACATGCAATGCGTATGGTACATAACCGAAGACGGGGAATCATACGTACGCCAAGGCAATCTCGGTCTAGCTCTAAAACGCTTTACGTCCATATCCTCTGTTTTTGATATATGGCAAGAAGATCAGTTTGATTTTCATAGCTTTTCGTTGCGAAAGGGCCAAATCCGAGCATACGTCGATATGATGAGGTGGGAGGACTCTCTTCGAGAACACCCTTTCTTTAGCCGCGCTGCGATCTCTGCTGCACGAGTTTACATAATGCTCCACGATCAGCCTGATCTTGCTCATCCGAAGATGACCAACGGAGTGAACGGAGCCAAGATGGATAGTGCGGAACGTAAGAAAGCACAGAAAAAGGCGAAGAAGGACCAGGAGAAGCAGGCTAAACAGGAAGCGGAGAGAAAGGACTCCAAAAAGCCTGCAGCCGTTGATCAGAACGGCGATCCCAAGAAAGAGGATAAAGACCCCAAAGGCGAGAAGCTATTAAAAACGTCCGAGCCCCTGGTGGAGGCCATGAAGTTCATCACGCCGCTTCTCGAATTCAGCCCAAAGAACATTCAGGCTCAGCAGGTGGGCTTCGAGGTCTTCCTCCGGCGAAGTAAGCGTCTCCCTAATGTAGTATTATAAACTAGATCAACGGACTAACCCGCTCGCAGAGAAATTCCTTCTTGCGCTCCGCACTCTTCTAGCATCCCACGCCCTTTCACCTTCAGACCCAATTACCCACGAACAAACCATCCGTCTCGGACACACCTTCCGTACACAGACCGAACCACCCGACCGTAAAATTCAAGAAGTCATCGCCGCCGAATTCGACCCCATTCTCCCCGTCTCTGCCGATCTTTCAAAACAAAATGACGAGTTCCTGCAAAAAAATAACGAGAGTGCTCCGCACGTGCATGCATGCCTGAAAGTGAGGCAGTTTCTAGATCCGAGCAGCAGCGAGAAGAATCAACAGGATGTCATTAGGACGCTGGCACTCGAAAGTAGCAGTCTAGAGGATGCGGTAAGAGGGTTGGAGCTGCTGAAAGAATGGAAGGCAAAGGATCAGTACCGAGAGGACTATCTGGCTGCGGCGCATGATAGATGGCCTGAAGCTAGCGCTTTTAAAAAGAAAGGAGAATGAACGTCTGGCAAGACTGGTCAGATTTTGAGGAGGAAAGGCGGAAAGGAGATTGCATTGGTGCAAGTGATGGACGGTGTTCTGATTTGGCATGACTCTGCATCTTTATTGATCAGAAGCTGTTTTTGGTATACCAGGAATAGAACCAAACGGGAGAATAGAGAAGAGGTGGACAGTGAGTGTATCAAGTGGACAAAGTACATTCGATAATGACCTAATATCGCGCCACTGCTATGCCTATCCCTCAAGCGCTCACCTACGCAGCGCTCATGCATGCTGAAACGGATGCCCACCAACCCTTGGACAGAATGCAGGCCCCTGCAGCATCCCCTCGCTACGCATAAACCCTTTCACCCCTCCGTATACCCCGTACTTCCCTGACTCGTATAATCGACCCTCACAAACGCCCTATCCCCAACCTCCCAAACAATGCTGCAATGTCTCGGCTACATCGTGCGCCCCCTGATCGTCCAGTACACGTCCACGACGGGGTCGAAGCGCCAGGCGAGGAAGGTGGCACTTGGCTCTTTTCTCCCCAGCCTTCCTCTCGTCCTCCGGCAGCAGAGCATCTAGTGTATTACCCCCCTTTGTGCTTTTCCACGCTCCGCCAAGCTCCTCGACGCAATCTCCATCAGGATCCCTTGAGTTCATCGAGTCCAGCACATTGTCAGCCATACTCATCACCCAGGCACCGACCTCGAACCAGTCATCCAATCTCTCATTTCGCTCTTCAGATTCTAGACGGCCCTGACTTTCCCGTCCTCGATCTCTCTCAGCTGTGATACAGACTCGCGGAACCTTTCCAGCTCACCACAATCGACTGCATCTTTCAGCTTGCGCTTGAGCTCGCGGTGGCAATCGTCTTCGACGGCGATATTCGCAATATTGGATACGGGTTCATGGACCATGGTGATGTGTTTTAGGGAGAGGTAAGACGGAGGGCAGTGAGAAGAAAAGGGAGGATGCCATTGTCGCAAGATAGTGAGCTTACAGTGTAGAGTCGTGATAGATGAGGGGGATTAGGCGTATCGTGTGGGGAAGGTGGGAAGATAGTGCACGCGGGAGATCGGCGCATCATTGCCGGTTCCTGAGATTCGCTCCAGCCAATCAGAGCCCATTTGTAGAAATCCTGCAGAATGGCTGCGTTTCAATTATTTTGTTACTAGGTCAGTGGAAAAACTCAGAGAGCTTTTTGTGAGCGGAGCCACATGGGAGGAGTGATATTTAAGATTAGTAATAGGTAAAGTGGCTGGGAGGAGAGATCCTCATTCCAATTCCATACGTCTATACGGAGTACACTCAGGATATACCGACATGCTTGACGCCGCGCCCTGAAGCCAAAAAAGTTGACGCCACCGCAATGCAAAAATTAGTCCAGTTGTTCGACCTTTTAATCACGCGTCCTCATCTCCCTCGAGGCCCATCTCCCATCCAGGCTTCTCTTTCCCTCCGAATCCAGCCCACTTCTTTGCCTTCTCAACGAATCCCTCGTCTTGCCTTCGTCTTTCCGTATCAATCTTCGCGGCTTCTTCCTCCTGACCACTTTGCAATTCGAAAAGCCTCATCCTACTGCCTATCCTTCCATCAACAACCATCCTTTCCTGCCACACTCGTTCCCTCGTCTCTCCCTCTTCATTCGCCTTCCAGGCACTCTTATGCCATTCGGACTCTTCCTCTCTCAACACCATTTCTTGCTCCCACCCTTCTTTCGTTTCCGTGACTGCACTTTCGGTTTGACTATCAATGCTGGGTGGCGCATCATCTGGATCATTGGCAGAAGCGAAATCCGTGGATTGGGTGAATGGACGTGTTTGAGACGCGAGGACTAGAGCTGCGACAGAGGCGCCGGTGGAGTCAGCGAGGTGTCGCCGATTGAGATAGCGATAGATGCGTATTGGAAAGTTGAAAAAGCCGAGGAGGTGCGGAAGAGCGACTGGTAGTGAGGGAGGTAGGGAAGTGGGTAGTGTGGGCGCAGCAGTCGACGAAGCATATTCGGAAGGCGCAATATAAGGAGGTATGATGGCTGGTTTAGTAGGCTTCTCAGCAGGCTTTTCAGACGGCTGTTCGGGTGTTTGCGGGTCTGTCTGAAGCGAAGAAGAGACGGGATTTTCCGAAGGCGACGATTCTGAAGGCGGTATCTCTGGAAGAGGAGAATCTGGAGAGTGAGCCGCCAGCGGCTGAAGATGTGGATTTTCTGGTTTCGAAGACTGGATGTCGCTCAAAGGTCCCAGCCAGCCCTCATGAAGACCACGCACGTACTCCTTCCAGGTGTGCCTGCCCAGTACCAAATCTCCCTGCGCGCCATCCCAGTCTTTGATTTCAGCCCTCTTCCGCATTTCGTAGTACAAGTCTTCTTGACTCTCTTCACCAGGTTCAGTTTGCGAAGTCTCGCCATTTCGTTTTCGAAGCTTTCTTATCTTCTCCGCAAGTCCTGCCCTTACTTCCCCTTCCTTGCGACCCTCAACGACATCCCAGTCCATAGCTCCAGCCACGAGGATAGGCTTTATATATTCGTGGAAATGTTCTCGAGCTACTCCAAGTCCATCTCCAGGTGGTGCTGTCAGAACGATGGTGATTTTCCTCGGCATCATGTTGACAGGCAAAGGTTCCTGCGCGAGATGAGAAACCAAGGTGCACCATTTTCGCTGCGCTCGCTTCTTGTGATAGCGATCGTAGAGAAGGGTGGAGGTGAAGGAGCCGGTTATAGTCCAGAAGATAAGCCAATTACGAGAAGGCAGCCTGAACTTGAGATTTGGCAGTCCTGTATGTTTGATTTGTTAGTCTTGTTCTTTCTCTTGCTGGTCATTCAAAGGTTTTAGCTACCCATCATCCGCAGTGCTGGATTACCGGCCACCTTGGAAGTGGTGGCCGGGGAGGCATCCTTGGAGGGAGGCTTCTCTGCCATGGTTGAAGCACTCGTCCAGGCCAGCTCGAGCTTTGGCAAAATCCACGTTTGAGTTGCTCCTGCAGAAAAGGCTCTCGGGAGGTCTAGCCGAAGAGGACCTAGATGCCGCAATGGCGCCGCCCCGAAGCAGCCCTTAAGCAGGGGAGCACATGGCGCTCAAATCTCAATGCACTGAAACCGTCCAGCTGATTCTGATTTTGGGCATTCTACTCTTCACCAATTAATCCACCATGGCCCTGGACCTTTTACACCGTCACTGGTCAGTATTACTCAGGGCACGCGAGTATTCAGTTTACCCTGTCCCTTTTCATCTAAAGTCACATAGTATGACTTAGACACGCACTACATGTTCCAAAGAAAAATTTAAGTGGGCCCCCTTTGTATGGTATTAGAGTAAGATAGGTACATGTAGAAAGTAGCTGCAGTATCTGCCAATTCCTCTGCATTGCATCCAAAACCTACTTTATACACGGTCTCTCTGATTGACCCGTCCATTCAACCCCGCATGACTACAATTCACTTGACTGCGACCAATATGCTAGCGTCTTTGGCCTCATTCCTATGACACTTCCTTCCTCCTCCGTCCCCCCCTCTTCCCCCTCCGTCGTCCACCCCTCGCACAAACCAAAAACAGCCACCATCATCATCATTCACTATGGATCGCAACATCGACCCAAAGAAGCAGCTCCACCTCAATTTTGGTGGAATTGGAGGAGGCAGCGGCTACAACAGTGATCGGAACTACACACCCACCAACGAGCGTGTCTTTCCTACCACGCCGTCCAACTTCCCTCACTCTGTCTTCCCCGGCGGCCAGGCCGCTAATGACTACATCGGTGCCCAAATTCAGAGCCCTTACGGCGGCCCAAATGGCAGCAGCTACTTCCCAAGCGGTGGATACCAGGCTCAGTACAGCCAACCTCAGACGACGTACCAGCAGCCAGGCCAATATCAATATCAGCCTCAGCCTCAATACCAGCAACCAAATGTGCTCGCTCCTCAGCCATCATATCAGCAACGTCAAACTGGTTACAATGTGAATGATCCTACCTCTGGTCTCGCACGGCAATTCTCCAATCAGAACCTTGGCACGCCTCAGCGTCAAGGAAGTCCATTTGCTCGTCAACAATCTCCGAGTTCAAGACTACACCCCAATAGTCAACAGAATCAGGGTCAGCTGCCTCGTAACCAGCACAGCTTTGCTTCCAATCTGTCAAATAATTCGTCCACGTTGACGCCTTCCCCCTCGAATGGTAGCCTCTCGGGCGGTTCTCCGTACGGTCCTCCTCCTGAGGAACAGCCGCCGGAAAAAAATCCAGAAAAATACTCTTCCAATATTGCGAAGCGCGGCCAAGGACTGCACGCCCTGGTCGAATCCTTCTTCAAAGAGAACATCTCTCGTGCTCGTGATCGAAACGTCCGGTGAGCTTTTCCTTGCGTTAGACAGTCGTCCCTCCCATAGCGATGGATTTTTTGCTGACCTCGCGTTGTGTGTGCAGTGCTCGGGAGCTTGATGATTTCATGAAGAGCGACAGACACTCTGAGCAAGAAAAGAGCCGTCAACTTGAGAAGGCTCGCAGTGCAGAAGCGCGGTACCTTCGTTTCCTTCGCACCAAAGAAGAACCTGAAAACTTTATAACAGTAAAGAAAATCGGTAAAGGCGCATTCGGAGAGGTCAAGCTCGTCACTCGTGTCAAAGACGGCAAGATATATGCACTGAAGTCACTGAACAAGGCTGAGATGTTCAAGAAAGACCAGCTTGCACATGTACGTGCAGAGCGTGACATCTTGGCTGAGTCGGACAGTCCATGGGTTGTCAAATTATACACAACATTCCAGGACAAGATCAGACTCTACATGTTGATGGAATTCTTGCCAGGAGGAGATTTAATGACTATGCTCATTAAGTACGAGATCTTCTCCGTCCCGATAACGAGGTTCTATATTGCCGAAATCATCCTTGCCATCGAGGCTGTACACAAGCATGGCTTTATTCATCGGTACGAACCTGAAACTCCCCTGCACATCAAGCTTTGTTACTCCATTTGATATTACCTTCCTGTATAGGATCAACACAGCACCCCTTCATTTTCATTCGCGCCTCTAATTCTTTACATATGCTAACATCATTCTAGGGATATCAAGCCTGACAACATACTTTTGGATCGTGGTGGGCATGTCAAGCTCACGGACTTTGGTCTATCAACTGGCTTCCACAAGGAGCATGACAACGCTTATTACCAAAAATTGATCAAGGGAAGTCCGGACAAACCTCGCGACAATCGCAACTCCGTCGCGCTAGATCAAATCAATCTCACTATGAGCCGCGGACAGATCAATACATGGCGCCAATCTCGTCGTCGCATCGCCTATTCCACCGTTGGTACGCCCGACTATATCGCCCCCGAGATTTTCACTGGTCAAGGCTATTCCTTCAGCTGTGACTGGTGGTCTGTTGGAGCTATCATGTTTGAGTGCTTGATCGGCTGGCCTCCCTTCTGTGCCGAAGATGCCCATGACACCTATCGAAAGATTGTGAATTGGAAACAAACATTGTATTTTCCTGAAGATAATCCATTGCTTGATACCGAGGGTGGTCGCAGTTCATGGCCTATTGCGGAGGAGTGCATCCGAAGGTACAAAATTCCCTGGTCCAACCTTCTTCATCCCCCAAGCTGACAGTCGTCTCCAGCATGCTTTGCGACGTTCAGGATCGTCTTGGTTCCCAAGGTGGACCAGGTGGCAGCGTTGAAATCAAAGCACACCCCTTCTTCCATGGTGTCGACTGGAATGGTCTCCGCTCCATTCGCGCTCCTTTCGAGCCACGCCTCAATTCCGCCACCGACGTTTCCTATTTCCCAGTCGATGATATTAACCAGGCTGATGACTCTGCAATGATTCGTGCCCAGCTGGACACTTTTGATGATTCGCAATCTGCCGATATGGCGTTGCCTTTCATCGGGTATACATTCAAGAGGTTCAAGGGCATGAATGAAATCTGAGGTACATAGTGGAATCCGTGGATTCAAGAATCAGCGCAAACATCGATGATATCTCGAGGTTAGAGAATGGAAATTCTCGGCATACAACGCGAACCAGGAGTCGGTTCGCTCATCATGGTCATCATATTTCAGGGGGTACAACGTATTCGGGCTCCGAAAGGCTGCTGAGCAGCTTCTTGTGCCATCTCGCACGATCAATTCTTACACTTACACAAACGATGTCTATGACATCCATGCAACACTGGAACATGGTGCAAAACCATCGTAACATTTACGATGTCTATAGTAGCTCCTCGTGGCGAAATAGTGCAAAGTCATCGTCTAGTCAGCTAGCTCTCTCCCTCTCTACAGCATCTGGTCTGTAGAGCGGAAGCTCTTGAAAGCTTCTACAGCATACAATAGCTATTAAATAGAAAGAATTCAGACATGTTGGCCTCTCTGCGCCGCTAGATACGTGAAGCAATGTGAATGTCGTCACAGTCCCTTGACTTGTCATCAGTTGGGTATTTGCACCTCGGACACTGTCGAGGTTCAGGCTACTGGGGTTTTCTTTAGGCTTTGTTTCTTGCTGCACGGACTTTGACCTATGGAGCTGAGCTGGGAAAAACAAACGATGGACATGGATTGAAAGTAGCATTGTAGAACCACAAGTCTTGTACATCACATCAACAAGGTCACTTATCCTTAAAAGCTGGGGGTGAAGTTCCTAAAAATCCATGTAATATGCATCTCTAGGGCCCCGAATCAAAAGACCCTTTTCCGTTCAAGAACCCTTCTTGTCCAGGACTTTTGGTGCCAACCTCCAAACACCTTCCCCTCACCTCAACTCAACCCGCACCCTCGCCTCCCCCCCCTCAACAAAGAACCCAACCTCCCTCGTCCCATCCACCAGCTCCATCTCCCTCCTCTTCCACCCTTCCCTCCC